>MU727793.1:8226-20706 GCA_026770625.1 Nicotiana glauca | reverse complement strand
CTCAAATCGTCAATTTAGGCTCTCTTAGGCTTTAAGCCCTAACCACCATTTTTACCCTTAAATTCCTTGAATTTTAAGTGTTTAATACTTGTTTTTATACCATAACAACATTATTTGAGGCTACAAGGTCATACCTGATGGAATCCCTTCGAAATCTCTCAAATATCGCCCAAAATCGCCTCTCCCGAAGTCCCAAAATATTTTTCTATCTTCTGAAATTCGAACCTCACTGTTTCATTAAACACTCAGCATTTTCGCTTCTGCAGTACAATAGTCGCTTATGCGACTTCCGCTTCTGCGGTTTCCTTCAAGTCGCCCAAGACCGCTTCTGCGGTTAATAGTCCGCTTCTGCGGTTAATAGTCCTCTTCTGCGGACTCGCACAAGCGAATAAAATTCCACTTCTGCGGAAATTGCTGGACTCTCACCAATTCGCACCTGCGAAGATTTTTCCGCTTCCGCGAAGGCGCATCTGCGGTTTCCCTTTCGTAGATGCGGAAATATCTGCTCCAACCAAAACCAGCAAACTTTCAAACTTCAAATTCTCTCGTTCAACCATCCGAATTCACCCCGAGGCCCTCGGGACCTCAACCAAAAATACCAATACATCTTATAACGTTATTCAAACTTTTTCCAATCATCAAAACACTATCGTTAACACAAAAATCACCAAATCACAACGGATTCAAGCCTAAGATTAACTAAAACTTTCGAAGCTCACATTCGATCAAAAACCCGACCAAACGACGTCCGAATGACCTGAAAATTTGCAGACATATCCAAAATCACCTAACGAAGCTACTGCAACTCTCGGAATTCCATTCCGACCCACGGATCAAAATCTCACCTACCAACCGGAATTCGCCAAATTTTCAACTTCGCCAATTCAAGCCTATTTCTATACCGGACCTCCAAATTCGATTCCGATCACACTCCTAAGTCACAAATCACCCCCCCCGAAGCTAACCGAACCACCGGAATTTACATCCGAGCCCTCCAACCACATAGTCAACTTCCGATTGACTTTTCTACAACAACCTTCGTTCTAAGAGGCTAATTGCCTCATTTTCATCCAAAAACCAACCCGACTCTATGTGATCAACTCTAATACCGATATTGAAGCATGAAGCAATACAATAAGGGAGAAACGGGGCGACAACTCACGTGATGACGGGTCGGATCGTCACAGATAGAGTGCACCTCAATTTTTTTTTCCTTCTTAACTCTTGCCTGCCACCATTACTGACCTCAGGTCATCAGAACGGCTCTTTTAGCCGTTCAAATTTCAATTTTCATAAGAGGAACCCTAACTTAATTTTTCCTCTATAAATACTTACATTAAAAGATATTTTAGGGGGACTGCCGGTGGCCATCTTCTCCTCTCTAAAAAATTTCATTCTTTTCTAAAAGCTTTTACTTCAACACTTCTATTGTTGCTATTTAGTATTTGCCATAGCAGAAATTTGGTTATGCTTTATTTATTTTAGTATAGTCTGCCTTTGTTCGAGAGGGAGGAGTAAAGTTGAGTTTGAACTTCGATAGTGCATTATGACCCGCCTCAGTTCGCTGCCCGCAAAAAGATCAATGATCTCCCTTTTCCATTTATCTGCTCTAAATAATATTTAAATTATTTAATAAAAATAAATATTAATTTTCTCTTCTGATCTTTGGCTAGAAACTATGAAATAAGTATTTATCATGCTTTCCTTTAACGTATTTTTTAAGCGCATTGTTTTATGTTATTTGTGAACTAGTAGACACGATTCAACATTATGCTGGATTGTGTTATTGGGCTATGAGAAATATTGTATGCTATAGAAGTCTTAATTTTTTCTAAAACGTAAGAAGTATTACTTTTTAGATTTGGGTGCTAGAGAAAGTATATTAGTAAAGTTATAAAATATCTAAAAGTTGCACCCATCAATTACCCTTTTAATAAAGAACAAATAGATATTTGTTTTGTGAAAGTTGGTTTGTTTATTGATCTTAATTTTTGCCTCCTAGTATAGATAACAACTGACTTATATACTAAAAGCTGACCATCATCGGTAATATAGGCAAGAAAGTAAATATGAACTTATTTACTACTAAGATCCTGTTATGAATCAAAAGGAGTGATAATAGTTTTATTGCTTTTATATGTTATTGTTGTTAAGGATGACTCCTAATTCTTTATTTTTCCCTTTCTTTGCATGTACACTCCGGAGCAAATGAGGTCTTAATTCGAGACTCTCGCAGCGGAGTCTCATAGAGACTCAACGATACTATCATCACATGGAATCATTGTATACCATATCTCATAGACGCAACGGATAGTCAGAAAACAAGCAATTGCTTGGGGTCGCCTATGGCGGCTTTGTTTTTACTTATTCTGTCTGATGTTGTTAATTTATGTTATTTGTTTTGTTTGAACCTATGATTGTTGATTAATTTTACCTTTTAAAATTACAACTTTAGTTTTTAAGCAAAGTATTTTTTTAATAAGGACGTAAAAGGATACAATGCACCTAACGATTTGGAGGTAGTATTTTTATATGAAACCTAAGAAAGAAAATTGATTTCTCCTCATAATGTCTTAATATGTTTGAAAACTTGAACTACTTTTCATAAAAACGTGAGTCTTCAAGAATTTGAATTTGGCCAGCTTTTTTTAAAGTTATTTGATTTAGAACTTTTGCATTTGGAGTTAAACAATAGTGTTTGTTTCAAAGTTTAATTCTAAAGGTCGTTTTGCTTATTTATTTAGGCACTTACTTAGTAATGCTTTCAAAGTGAATTATTTTATCACGCCTCAAATACTTTATTTTTTCTAACTAATTAACCTAAGTTTGGCTGGTTAACCGTAGTTAACGGATCATATAGGGTGCCTTAATAACCTTCCCTATAAGATTAATTAAAACTCTTACCCATAATCTCTGAGGTTAAGTAGACCATAAAACAGAGTTAATTTTAAGCATTACTTAGCTAAAATTGGTGTCCTAATTCACCGTTAAAATAATTAGGTGGCAACTCTCTTTAATTAATTAAATCTTCAGAATTACCGATATGTTATACTCTAGTTTGACCCGAGTTAAAATGGGGTATAACAGCTGCAACAAATTTCTTCATCCCGGCATCTTTAGTTTTGTATTTCTTTTCAAGCGCATTCCACAATTCTCTTGGCGTCTCCACGCCACTTTATACATTATACAGATTATCATCCAGCCCGCTAAGAATATAATTCTTGCACAGAAAGTCAGAATGCTTCCACGCCTCAATCACGAGAAAGCTTTTATTCTCTGGAGTTTCATCGGGCAGATCATGAACATCTTCCTTGATGAAATTCTGTTTGACATAACGTAGTCAAGTAGAAGAACACCTTCTGCTGCCAGCGCTTGAAATCAATCACGGAAAAATTTTCGGATTTTTCTGTCGGTGCCAACTTCAGTGTTTGGCTTGTCGATGCGTTGGCAGTCACCGCCGGAACATGATTTGTCAGTGCGTTGACAGTCACCATCGGAACAGCTTGGTTTCCGCTTTCATTTGCCATTTTTTCTGGAAAAATGACACAAACAAACGTTTAATAAACGTTTAAAACCGGAGTTAAAAAATTACGTAGAATTTGATCTCCAACAAAACGTCACGAAGGCTTTACTCTCCAAAACGGGAGTACACAAAACTATAAAGGTTTTAGTTTCTAGAATAATAAGGATAACACAAATACAGAAATAAAAATTATTAAATTCCTTAAGCTTGTTGGTTTCTTGGTTATTATCATGTACTTGTAAATAATAAATTTGGAAAATAAAACGTTAGCATATAAACGTAAATATAAATAAATAGTAATTAATTCGAGCCCATTAAATTCATAGTATTTCCTTAAGGAATTTAATCCCCTTCTAGTACCCAAGGTTATGGATTATTTCCTCCCAGGATAGAACGAATTACACACTGGTGTAGCGGTACTTCAAACCCAGTGTTTAAGCGAACACAAAGTTCGGCAGCAAATCATACTTACGGATGCTTTGTTTATAGTTAAAAACAATGCAAAATAAGGGAGGGGAACTCAGAAGTCGAATGAAAATTCTGAGATGAAGGAATGCAATGTATAGCCGATGAGTTCGTACTGAAGAAGATATCACCCTCCATGGTGGAGGATGCACTTGCTTGGTGGGAGGAGCAGCACTTAGCCATGGTGGGAGGAGTACTAGGCGGCTGCTGTTGCAACGCAATACACGGATTGGAAAACATCCGTTACAAACACGGATTATATCACGTTAATATTCACTATTAACAAATAAATTTGGTCCAAAAAATTAATCAATCAATTGACCGAAGCCGTAGTCGTGCCGAGCGAAGCGGAGCGACGACGGCGGCACGAGACTTGCCTTCTTCCTAACTCTTTAAGAGCTACATGAAGTGCATTTGTGTATAAACCCACCAAAATTCTTATCCTCTTCCAATGAGGGACAATGTCTCGTTAAAAAGAGAGAGAAACTTAAAATTTTACTCAATATTTTATTTTCCCTCCATTTCCTATTCACCCTCTTTAATATCTTTCCGTAGTAAAATATAAAACTCAACAAGGACACCCCGTGTGATGATTGGCGTAGCGATGGTTCAGTACTAAGATGGTATGAACGTTCAATTCCTGTTGAACGCTGCTGCAAAGAGAACGCAGCCATTTGAGACAAGATATCTTGCATGAATTTTTGATTTTGCGCCATAGCTGTTCGAAAATCAGCAAGGTCGCGTGAAAATCCAGATTGTGTTTCGCGTATTTCCATTAGTGGCTCGTCGGAACCTTTGTTTTTCAAGTCCGGCATCGCAGACAAATCAATGAAAGCACCAAAATGTTGTAACCTAATTTAACAAAATAAAGTAATAACAGGAAGGTCTAGCTTTAATTCACAAACTGACAAACAACTATTACAATAATAGTACTACTAGATCTCAGAAAGATTCAGAAAGAGAAAAGAGGAGAGGAAGTTAAGAAGAATTACAGAGAGGATAAAAGAGAACGGGAAAATTACTTCAAACTTTTCTATCCAATTCCAACATTCATTGCTCACTAAATAACTACTTCTCCACGTTGCTTTTTCATATAAATAGCCTGTTTGGCCAAGTTTATTTTTTGTCAAAAGAGTTTTTTTTTTTTTTTTTCAAAAGCACTTTTAGCCAAAAATTGAGTTGTTTGGCCAAGATTTTGGAAGGAAAAAAAGTGTTTTTGAGGAGAAGCAGAAGCAGAAGCAGTTTTTGTGAAGCAGAAAAAAGTAACTTCTCTCCAAAAGCACTTTTTTGAGAAGCACTTTTGAGAAAAATACACTTCGAAGCAATTTTTAACAGCTTGGCCAAACACTAATTGCTGCTCAGAAGTACTTTTCAAACTAATTAACCAAATACAAACTGCTTCTCACCAAAAATACTTTTGAGAAAAATATTTTTGAAAAAAAGTGCTTCTCAAAATAAGTTGATTTTTGCAGCTTGGCCGAACGGGCTAAAAGTCAGTTAGTTTCTGAGAGGGCCTTTTGACCCGACCACTTCGTCTAACAGAGTTTGTTGGCGGCCCAACACTGTCCAAGTCTTGCTGATTTATTTTATTTGGGTTAAGCCCCACTCTCAAGTATAACACAATATTTTAAGGAATTTAGAAGTTTGAAGGTACTAGAATTTCACGCAGATTCGTATTAGACTCCCTGAATACTTTTCATAATAAGTTAACTTTAAAGTTTTAAATGTTAGTAAAAATCTAACATATTAATTTTAAATAAACATGCAGGATGACTTCAAATAAACATGCAGGATGACTTCAAATAAACATGCAGGATGACTTCAAGTAATATCGAGACCTTCTCAATCCTGAGTGAGATCCCCTTAAAACTTCATATGTGGTGGCATGATCTAGGAAAAGGAAGCAAAGATACCGTGGTTAAAATCTTGGGCGGTCTAGTTGATCTACTGAACATCAAACCGAGGAAAGATATCATTAAGGCACTAATACCATTTTGGGGCCTGACCCGTAACGTATTCCGATTTTCAGACTTTGAACTCACACCTACTTTAGAGGAGATTGCGGGATATGCGGGCCTCAACGGGAACCTTCGAGGCAGATACCCACTGGCACCACGACCGATAACCCTTCATAGGTTTTTGGATTTGCTGAACATTAGCCGGGATATTCAAGACCCGCATCTGGCAGAAGGGTGTTGTACATTGCATTTCCTATATCACTGGTATGGTAACCCAAAAGGTTTTGAGGAGCCCAACACCGGCTTGACACATGCCGGAAATAAAGACAAATGGGAAGCTCGATGGGGGTTAGCCTTTATGGTGGACTTTTTGGGAGTGGTGGTTTGTCCGAGAAAAGATGGTCACATAGACCTCGGCCTGGTAGGGATGCTAGATGTTGCCATGTAAAAACCTACCAGCACAGTGGTGCCTCTGATTGTAGCAGAAATGTATCGAGCTCTGACCAAATGTCGTGAAGGAAAAATTCTTTCAAGGTTGCAATTTGCTCTTACAATTGTGGATGCAAGAGCACCTCTGTCACCGCACAGGCTATATGAATTACGGTTTAACCGGGTTGAGTTGTATTGCAGAATTTGGAACCCGGGTGACAGGTATTGAGTTCCCTGAAAGTACTGAAGCCTGGTCATCATGCTTAAGATTCTTGACCGCAGATAAAGTCGAATGGGCTTATGGTTGGCTTCCCGCTACTGAAGCTATATATGCATCAGCAGAGGTCCCCTATATTCTTTTGATGGGTATCCGAAGTATAAAGCCTTATGCTCCTTACCGGGTCTTGCGACAATTTGGAAGATTCCAAACAGTGCATAATGATGAAGACCTGAGCGAGCAAGTCATTGAGTTGGGTCCGAAGGCTGCATTTCCTGAAGGGAGAATTCAAAAAATATGGAATGAGTGTCGGTTCCTTGAGCCAAAAACCATAATACAAGACCAAGCTAGAGGCGAGGTAGATCCTAAGTATTTGATATGGTTTGGCAAAAGATTTCAAATCCCAGAAAGACCCGCTAAAAGACCGCATGTGCAGCAATTTACGGATGGGGTCCAAGTTCAATGGGATTGGCAAGCAAAAGGAGAAAGAGTACCAAGCTAAAATAGGACGGTTAGAGCAACAGGTCCGGGACCTCCAATTCGAAAAAGTGTTACAGGCTGCAGCTGACGAGGGCGATAAGAAGAAATTAGCTCAGGAGAATGAAGCGCTTAAAGCCCAAATTAAACAAATGAAAATAGATGCATGGAATAAAGAAAGAAGTCTATCTGATGAGAGGTTAATCAAAGGGTTAAGGAAACAAATTTCGGATTGCCAAGAAGAACTAGAAAAATCCGAGGGAAATATGGCAAGACTCCGGGCGCAGTGGGCCAAAAAGACTGAAGAAAGAGCCCAATTTGTGTAGCAAATAAGGAGAAACTACGAGGGGACCATCGCCAAGATGAAGGGAAAAATGAATACTATGGAAGAAAAGACAGCCCAGCGGGATAAAGAATTCCGAGTCGAGATGAACCAGTGCCATAGGTTAATTACAAAGATGGAAAAGGAAATTAAACTGCTACAAGATTTGCACTTCAAGGATACGCAGGTGCTAGAGGCTCGTACACAACAAATAAGCCGACTCCTCCAAGAAAAGGGTCGAATCAGAGAAAGGATCAGAAACATTGCCCATTATATTGTCATGAAGTGTCAGGCCGGCGAGCGAATGGGTCGTACCGCATCCTTTGCCTCAGTAATGATATTTGTTCGCCAAGTCATGAATAATTTAGATCAGTTGCAAAGGGGTCTCGCATGCAGGCCCACGGCAATGCCGAACGATGCTCCGCGGGCCCCAGCATATGAAGCATTGATGTACTCTTAGTTAATCGAGTCTGTATTTTGCTCTTGAGTCTATTTTTTGTAATTTCCTTTGAAAGAAAAGAAAAACAAATAGTCTAGTAGCTTTTGTAACCGCATTTGTTATCAATTGAAAATTGAAAATTTCCAAAAAAAAAAAACTTGTTTTCTTACTGTTGCCTTCATTTGCAAGAACTACGCTTGGTCTGATTCATGCGGGGTCATGATACGTAGGCAGTCTACATAAGATTCGACCGTAATCCTGAGAAAAAAAAAGAAAAAAGAGAAATACGAGGGAAATAAATAAAAGGAAAACAACACCAGAAAAAGAAACACAAAAAGAAGAAAATAAGGCATTGAGAGAAAAACCCTGGCCACAGAAAAGAAAAAGCAGAAAATGAGAATAAAGAAGCAGGAAAGAGAAAATGAAAGAAAACAAAACAAAAAGAGGAAGAAAAGAGGGAGGGAATAAAAAAGAAAAGCCGGGATGACGCATGCAACCGAAGCAAACATGTAGATATCCCTTTAACTGTATAGGTGCATCACACTCCAATGTATAGTTACCTATCCGTTACTTGTTTCACACTAACCGTTGTTGCTGTCATCATCCAGCTGAGTTTTATAAACAGTGGTTGGTTTGTGGTAAGCTGGCCTCGCATCGATACTTCACCAAATCCAAAGGAAAAATAGAGATGTCATCGGAAATGACCTTGCTTGAAGTCCCCATACCTGAAGATAGCCCAATCTCTGGGATCCCGGCCTCTGAATCCTATACAGCTGAAGAAAATCGGATCCTGCGCTTACGCTTGATGGAAATGTGGGATGCTTTGGAACAAAGGGAAGGAACCCCCAAGCAATATCCCTGGATTCCCGGAGTTGTTCCCAAGATCTGGAGGGGTTACTACTGTCCCCATCAGTCGCCCAAATATTCCTCTGAATCAACCTACCATGACTACTAACTTTTTCGGAACACCCTCTAAGGATCATCCCCAAGTGTTCCCATCTGGAATTGCTCCTAACATCTTTACAGCTCCACCATCTTCTGCAATTACCCAACCATCAATACCAAAACATGCTTTTGACCCTTCGGTCTTCACATTTCAGAGTCCAATTTTTCAGACCGACCCTCCTCACTATCCTCAATATACCTACTCTCGGCCACCATATTAGATCACACCAGGACAGGACAAAACCCCTAAAGCCCAAGAGCAGGATGAGATGACAAAAAGAATGAGGAGTTTAGAGCAAAGTCTGAACAATATGCAAGGTCTAAGCAAGCAGAAGAGCGTTTCTTACAATAATTTGTGCATGTTCCCTCACGTGCACTTGCCTATGGGATTTAAGAACGCCAAATTTCTAAAAGTATGATGGACATGGTGATCCCATTGCTCGTCTCAAAAAGTATTGCAATCAATTGCGTGGAGCTGGTGGAAAAGAAGAGTTATTAATGGCTTACTTTGGAGAAAGCTTGGTGGGTATAGCATCAGAATGGTACATGGATCAGGACATATCTCGATGGCCTATCTGGGATGACCTTGCTCGAGATTTTGTCCGACAATTTCACTATAATATAGACATTGCGCCAGACAGGAACTCCTTGGCAAACCTAAAGAAAAAGCCCTCAGAGAGTTTCCGCGAATATGCAATCAAATGGCGTGAACAGGCGTCAAGAGTGAAACCTCCAATGGATGCGGTTAAGATGGTCACTGTCTTCTTACATGCTCAGGAGGCAGATTATTTTCAAAACATGATGTCCGCTGTGGGTAAGCCTTTTGCAGAGGCAATAAAGATCGGAGAAATGGTAGAGAACGGGCTAAAAACATGCAGAATTTTGAGCCAGCCAGCCATAAGGGCAACCTCCCAAGCCATCCAAGGCGGGTCTGGAGGAATGGCTAAGGGCAAGAAGAAGGAAGAAACAATAATGGCAACATCGGGTGGAAGAAGATACCGGGCTCCTAGACCCATGTTCTCACAAAGAGCCCCTCAGCATTATTACCCTCCCACAGATGTGACTTATGCTCCTCCACCTTATGCGGTAATGAATGCTCAACCTTTTGGCCGACCGCAGCCACAAGCTAATCGAAACCCACCTCCATTCCAAAGAAACCAGCCTCCTTACCAAAACCAACATAATTCCCGACCACCACAAAATAATTTCCGCCCTCAGGAACCACCTAGACGACCAAATTTTACCCCGATTGGTGAACCATATTCCAGTTTGTTCCCGAAGCTCGTCCAGATGAACCTATTACAACCTATTCCCCAAAACAGGCCGAATCCAGAATCTCCAGTCTATCAACGAGGTGTTCATTGTGCCTATCATTCAGGGGCTTAAGTGCACAGTACTGACAGTTGTTGGACATTGAAAAAAGCTGTGGAGGATTTGATCGAACAAGGGAAAATAGTGTTAAGGGATGAAGAAGTCCCGAATGTTACCAATAATCCCTTGCCCGCACACAACAACGGGCTGGTAATCGGCATGATTTGTGAATACTGAGACTTTGACCAGGCTCTGAAAGCCATAATTGCTATTGCCAATGCCGAAAGGAAACCTAAGGTAGCTCTGAAGCAGGGAAAAGAAGAAAAGAAGGATAAAGCTATCAACATTGAGCCTGAAGAGAGAACTGAGACAAAAGCAGAGTTGGTGATTCCTAAACACGGGGTTCTTTATGTGTCGCGAGGTCATCAAGAGAAACCACTAGTTGTGAGCACTCCGAGAAAGTGTGAAGTGAAGAAGGGTACACAGATGTATGTGCCGAATGGGCCTATGTGGCGCGGGGGACAATCAAACCACCTCGGCTGAGTGAGCCAGTAGTTATTGGACGCGCACCACAAAAGCCCATGACGGACCCCTCTGCAATGTCGTGGAACTACCAACAAACAGTGGTCACATATAAAGGCAAGGAAATTTCAGGAGAATTGCCAGAAAGAGTCCCTGTTGAAAAATATTCAAATATACAAAAGATAAACAGCGCCACACAAAAGCATTTTCCATTTAAGAAGCCAGTAAGCGCTGAAGAAGCAGAGACATTCTTTCAAAAGATGAAAATGTCAGACTATGAAACAGTAGACCAATTGAGGAAGTGTCCTGAGCAAGTGTCACTGCTGTCACTAGTGATCAAATCTGCGGAACATCAAAAGATCCTCATGAAAACTCTGAACGAAGCATATGTGCCTGCCAAGACTTCGGTTGAACAGCTTGAAAGGATGACAGAAAGATTTTTCGCTATCAACCAACTCTCCTTCAGTAAAAGTGATTTACCTCCAGAAGGAGCTGCCCACAATAAAGCCTTGCACCTGACAGTCAAATGTGAAGGTTATTACGTTAAGCAGGTTATGGTGGACAGAGGTTCAGGGGTCGACATCTGCCCACTCTCCACTTTGCAAGGAATGGAAATAGGGACAGGAAGGATCCGTCCAAATAATGTTTGCGTGAGAGCCTTCGATGGGGTTAAACGAGATATCATTGGTGAAATTGATTTGATACTGACCATAGGCCCGGTGGATTTTGAGGTGACCTTCCAAGTGCTGGACATGGATACATCTTACAATCTTCTTCTGGGAAGGCCTTGGAACCATACAGCAGGAGTTGTGCCCTCAACCCTCCACCAGATGGTGAAATTTGAGCATGAAGATCAAGAGATCGTGATCCACGGGGAAGGTGAGCAGTCCATATATCGTGACCCATCTATCCCATGCCTGGAAGCGAGAGAGGGAAGTGAGCACATTGTCTATCAAGCCTTTGAAATCATGGCAGCTGATCAGTATGAGGAAGGACATCCATGCCCCCAGCATTTTTTATCCAATGCTTCGATCATGGTAGCCAAGGAAATGATTAGACATGGTTTCAAACCAGGAAAAGGGTTGGGAAAGGCTTTGCAAGGGATAGTTGAACTGGTAACACTACCTGCAGCTAAAAAGTATTTCGGGATAGGCTTCTACCCTACCCTGGATGATGAGAAATAAGCCAATGAAAGAAAGAAAGATGGATGGATTTTGCCGCAACAACTGCCACATCTGTATGAGACCTTTGTCAAGCCTAAGTACGGCATAGAAGAGGATGACGAGGTGTTCACGGCAGATGAAATAGAAGATATCTATGGAGCTATGAGGCAAATGCTTTATGAAACCAACATGGTCCAGCCAGGGGAAGGGACTAGCACCGCTGAGTTGCTCTACAAGGGACCAGACGCCAAACTCCAAAATTGGAAGGCTACACCTTTCCCGATCAAGCGGGAGTCTCGGTAGACTAGCCTTGTCACCTTTACTGCATCTCGGGTTATTTCAGGGTGTAACTCGAATGTTTCTTTTAATTTCTTGTCTTTTGAATTCATGTAAACCCTGTTATCTCCCTAAAACTCCAAGAAATGAAATCAATATTTCATCGTCCATTTTCTCTTTAGTCTCTCTGATTTTGTTATTTTTCCCTTTTATCTTTTCTTTTCAGTTATAATAATGCAGCTTTAAATAATATGACATGCTTGCGGACTTCATGCCCCGACTCAAACACGTTGTTTAACTGTGAAATAATGAATCAAGAACAGGAATATGATGAAGAGGAGGCTTTTAGGGAAATAAACCGAGAATTGGAACAATTTGAGAACAAACCTAAGCCAAATCTAAATGACACTGAACCAGTTAATTTGGGAACTGC
>MU727789.1:12135-71750 GCA_026770625.1 Nicotiana glauca | reverse complement strand
GTTGAAGGTCTTGAGAGGGTGAAAGAAGAACCCCAAGTTCATCCAAATGAAATGGGTAAAAATGAACCCCGAAATGAGTATTATAGGCTGTTCGTGTGCGAGTTCGCGTGCTGTTCACGCGTTGTTCGCGTGTCAGAGGCAGAATACTCCTCAAAAATGCGCGAAGGCGCGACTTCGCGCAAAGTTCGCGCTAGTGACACCTGCCCAGTAAAATGGACATAACCTTTTTTGTACACCTCCAATGGCAAACGGTTTATTACGTTGGAAACTATACTCAAAGGGCTTTAATTTGATAGGTTGTGAATCACCCAACTCCTTATATAACTGGAGATATGATCGTTTAAAGTGAGGTCTTGTGCGTCATTTACAACTTTCGTCTATTATGAAATTTTCCAACTTCAAAAGTTCCCGTTAACCATCCGAAATCACCCCGAGGCCCCTGGGACCTCAACCAAAAATACCAACACCTCCTAAAATATCATACAAACTTTTTCCAATCATCAAAATACATCAAACAGCGCAAGACCATCAAATTACATCTAATTCAAGCCTAAGTTCTTCTAAAACTTTCAAAACACACATTTGATCAAAAACCCAACCAAACCACGATCGAATGACCTGAAATTTTGTACACATATCCCAAATCACCTAACGAAGCTACAGCAACTCTTGGAATTCCATTCCGACCCTTGGATAAAAATCTCACCTATCAATCGAAATTCGCCAAAATGCTAACTTCGCCAATTCAAGCCTAATTCTACATCGGGCCTCCAAAATCAGTTCCGATAACATTCCTAAGTTACAAATCATCCCCCGAAGCTAACCAAATTATCGAAATTCATATTCGAGCCCTCTAACACATAAGTCAACATCCGGTTGGCTTTTCCAAACTAAGCCTTCCTTAAAGAGACTAAGTGTCTCATTTCCTTCTAAAATCAATCCAAGCCAACTCGATCACGCAAGACACCGATAATGAAGCATATAGAAGTAGAAAATGGGAAGGACGGGGCAGTAACTCATGAGACGACAGGTCAGGTCGTCACATCCTCCCCAACTTAAACAAACGCTCGTCCTCGAGCGTACCCAGAGTAGTCCTAAAAGCTAACCTGAATAACCTTACCATGCATATACCCCGGGTTGATCCCATGTCACCCTATCTCATATAGGTCTGACAACACCTTTTAACTGAAATTACACAACCCAATCTAGCCCATAAACCATAGAACCACATCTTCACTTCTGAAACCATACACAATATCAGAACCTCACGTCTCTATTCAGAATAAGCTTGAACCAGCTGTAATAACCCATACCTGAAACCTCAGGTGCAATTATATGATATACCACATAACTCCAACCCTCGAAACGATTACTTATATTCGCAGCAGCTGCACACAACACCCGAATACCAGTATTGAACCTCTTATCAACTAAGGTCTCATCTCACACTTTCATATGCTACCAATGATAACTAAATCACGCGGTAAGCCATAACCATTTCTCAGATCAACCATTCATGAGACCACTTCTCCTTTGGCAAATACTACATCAAATTTCTGAGTCGAAGCTCGATATTATCCTTCCATCATATTGACACCGAATCTGTTTATATTCATTAATGATCCCTCTGATCTCTTCTAATCCAACACACTACTCTGCTAACATGACACCTCAATACAGGCCTAAGCCACAACTCGCATAGTACGCGCACCAATAAGCAACAGTCCGGGTATGCTAAATTCATGAAAAATGACTCAAATGAAAGAGCTGTACCACAAGCTCACTAGTACCACTATAACACAAGGCTAAGAATCCGTCTCACATCATAGAAACAGAGCACCCGAATCTAATTGCGAGGTATTCAGACACTAGTTCACCTGAGACACCCCAAGTCACCCTGCTCAAAACCATCAACCAAGCACAATTTGATGTCTAGTACTACAAGTGAATCACCATGCCGATGGAGAAGTACGTAATACAATGCCATACCAGTAAACCTCACTATTGCACCATCCAGTTACCCTAGAAAGGGAAAAATACCTCAAAGAAGAGAGCCGCTTTGCAAGTTCCACAAGTACCACCCCAACGATATGCTATGAGCTCGTCAATCACAGTGGAACCCAAATACATGAATAGAATAATAATAACTAGCTGTTCTATAGTTCACATGGACACCAACCTCACGAGCAACTTAGTTGCAAACAACATAATCCACTTGGCATGGTCACAGACCTCCAGTCCAAGCATATCATATAGGAGCAATCCAACAAGTACACCTATATATGCTAAAGTAAATAAGATTCTAATGCTGCTGGACTGGCATAAATAACAATCTCTCTTGTAGGCCTGAGCAAACTATGTTGTCACAGCTCAAATCAGCACATTAATGCAAAATTAGTAATTGCCAAGTTTGTTCCAAAATTTAGCATCTTTGAAATCTCAATTGTAGTCCAGATAGTTCTTAACAAAGTTACGAATATGAGAAACATCATAACTTTAAGCTCAATATCCCACTCTAGGCATATCATAGCCTACGCACCTTTCGAGCATGAATATTGGCTCGGTGCTTGCACACAGGTTCAGCCTCACATATATTCGCGCTCACAGCGCATAGTTATCACCGCCAATTAGCTTGACTAGTGCATCCAATGAGTTAGATAGAATACTCTTCTCAACATGCCACAATCCCGAAATAGTGTATTTTTTGAGAATTTCTCGTTTCCAAATTCATAGATCACATAAATCACCGTAACTGATCACGACCTTAGCACCCAAATGACTGACACATCCCTCAAGTACGATCATCCCCAGATAATTATTTTCTACAATACATAACAAGATCGAAATATCTGTAGTCAATCAACCAAGTGAGTGTTGTAATACCAATACACATTTGTTGGTTAAAATATAGTACGCACCCTTCTTAGGTCTTACAGAGCAGTTATAACATTCAATTTAAATATCTGAAGCAGACTATTCTATCCCAAATTTATGACCTTCCCTTTAAGAATGAACTGCCACTTTGCACATGAAAATATTAAGCATGTACCATACACCACGTCTATCATGCTATCTTGTTGTAAACACAAAATCTCATTAGAATTTTTGGGCTATAGGAATATTACATTCCGGCAGTTAGAAATCTTCTATTTGCTCCCATTTAGGAGGAGTTCATAATATACAATATGTTCTGTGCACCGGTAGAAGATATACGGCTCGCACCATGATAAAAACCATTGAGAAAACTTTTAAATTTGTTCGCACATAACCAAGTTATCAATACGAGGCAAAGGATACTTTTTCTTCACTTTTACTTTATTCAATTGCATGTAATAAATGCACATTCTCATTGTTCCATCCTTCTTTTTCACAAATAAGACTGGTGCACCCCAAGGTGACACACTAGGCCGAATGAACCTTTTTTTTCTAGGAGTTCCTGAAACTGCTCTTTCAATTCCTTCAGCTCCACTGGTGCCATACGGTACGGTGGAATAGAAATAGGCTGAGTGCCCGGCACCAAGTCAATACCAAAATAATTATCCCTGTCCGGAGGCATACTCGGCAGGTCTACAGGAAATACATCAGGAAAATCCCTCACAACTGGGACAGAATCAATACTAGGAGTCTGAGCTCCAATATCTCGCACAAAAGCTAGATATGATAGATAACCCTCTCTAACTATACGTTGGGCTTTCAAGAAAGAAATTACTCTGCTAGGAACATAATCAGTCATACCACGCCCCTAGATTCGCGGTACACCCGGCATAGCCAAAGTAACTATCTTAGCATGACAATCTATAATAGCATGACACGGAGATAAACAATCCATTCCCAATATAATATCAAAGTCCACCATGCTCAATAGCAATAGATCAAATCGGGTCTCCAGACCCTCAATACTCACAACACTTGACCGGTACACATGGTCCACAACAACAGTATCGCCCACCGGGGTAGATACATGAACAGGTAAAGAAAGAAACTCTCGGGCCGTACCCAAACAATGAGCAAAATATGAGGACACATAAGAATAGGTGGAACAGGGATCAAATAATACCGAGGCATCTCTGTGGTAGACTAGAACAATATAGCTCTTTAACCATGCAATCAACTTATTTAATATCAAACTCCCCAACTTGGCTCAAAGTCATATGTCAAAACGCGCTCAATATCGTAACGCATATACTCTATTGCTGTCGTAATACCCTAATGAGATTAAACTCACTCCTTTATAAGCTTGTGGAAACACAAATCATCTGGAAGTTTAACTCTTCTGCAATTCTTGCATTCACTCATACAACAGTTAAGTCCACTCTCTAGGCGACCAAATTTTTACTAAGTCCCAAATTTTTCAAAAATTTCGGCAGAGTCTCCTTTGTAATTGGGCCTATCCACCTGCCAGAGAATCACCAAAACCATCCTAACAACACATTCACAACTTGATAAAGCATCATAATGTATATCAATAACATTAATCTCAATATTACATGTATTATATTATAAAAATTAATACATGGACATGCGTTGCACCTATTTGAATCGTAATACATAGAAAATACCTTTCGATCCTCCATTATTGGGCTATTCAACCAAGTAAGAACATTTTCTTTCCTTAATGTTTTCGACCTTCAAGATGGGCTCCTCGACTCATAGATTTCGTCATAATACATCTACAGAAGCGATCTCAGCTCCTAGACGTATCTAACTAGTATGACAAATAGTTTCCCCTCATCAGCCAACTACCCATTAGCTTTACCTTTAGTTAATATTTTTGTATACCTATACCTTCCACTGTCATACACATTACACAATCACTTAATCTTCCTGAGTCTAAACTCATATCGTAACATGAAATTTACTTCACCCCAAATAGGAGACATGGAAAGATTCTTCACGCGCCCATAACTCGGGGCTACATACCCTATCACGATGGAAATCATACACTCAATAGTTCATATATCATTTAGTAGACCTCTCTCTTCACTTTCAGGTCACATAGATACATCTCGCAGTACTAACATACTCATCACGTAGCTATCCAGCTATCATTCCCACTAATAGGGACAATACCAGACATGTAAGTTCAAAATAGTTGCTCGCATAATCAGCACCTCGGTGCTCAAGCCATAGGCAAAGACCCGGCCTCAAGTCCTTCAGACTGGCCCAACATCCACTCATAGAGATCACGTCTCGCCCCTCGATCGGGGATTTACAAGCCATCAAGGCACATCTAATACTTAGCACTCGTTCGCGCATACGATCACGTGGAAGGAAATGTAAGAGTTACTTTTCAAGCTGAATCAAGGACGCACGATAAGAATTTCAAGAATATGAAGTTTTTCCTAAAGGTTCTGCAGCCTCTCGAGGATAAATACAGACGTCTCTGTACCGATCTGCGAGACTCTACTAAAACTGCTCATGACACGCGAGACCTAGTAACCTAGGCTCTGATACCAACTTGTCACGACCCAAAATCCCAAACCCGGTCGTGATGGCGCCTCTCGTGAAGACAAGGCCAGTCAACAGAACAACAATACATCTCTTAATAGTTACTTAGCAGGAATAAGTTTGAATCATAGATAATGTAACCATAAGTGCGAAATGACGTAATAAAACAAGGAAACCATCCCAACTCAGCCCAAAACGGGGTGTCACAAGTCATGAGCTACTACAGAGTTTACTAAATTTTACAAAGTCTAGAAATATCATAAATAACAGAAGATAAGGAAGAAAACGGGGTTGCGGACGTCAACATCTACCTCGTTACTCCTAGTCACCGCTAGGTCGGGAAAGAATCAGCGCTCAGGAGCAAACTCAGCTCTGCCTGTATCTGCACACATGGTGGAGGGAGTAATGTGAGTACTCCGACCCAGTGATTAATAAAAATAAATAATGATTGAAAGCATGAAATCTCATAACGACACAAATAACGCTATCTCAAGCAGTAAAATTAGTTACACAATAAAACCGTGAAGTATCAGATAAATCTCTTTTAAAACAGTGAAGACAAATAATATCAACAAGTAAGAAATAATCAAAAACCTGCCCCTCGGGCTCAATATCAAACTCTCAGTACAGTATCAGCCCCAGGAGCTCACTCTCAACTCACATAGTACAACATCAGTCTCTCGAGCTCACTCCCAACTCACCTGGTACAACATCAGCCTCTCGGACTCACTCCTAACTCACATAGTACAACATCAGCCTCTCAGGCTCACTCCCAACTCACATAGTACAACATCAGCCTCTCGGTCTCACTCCCAACTCACCTGGTACAACATCAGCCTCTCGGGCTCACTCCCAACTCACCTGGGTACCCTGCGCTCACTGTGGGTGCGCTGACTCCGGAGGGACTCCTACAGCCCAAGCACTATATCATAAGGCCTTAAAGCCTGTCATATCAACATAAGGCCTTAAAGCCTTCTCATATCACAGTCGAGGCCTAAAATCCTCCTCGCATCACTCAACATATCCACACATATGGCCCTCGGCCTCAATTAGTCCAGAAAATAATCATAAGCTCCTTGGGCATCAGTAAAATAATGATGCTCAGCTCAAACAATATTAGAAATATCATTCAAATCTCAAGTTGAGTATAAATGTAGTTGAGTTCATGAAACAGTATAATTCAATTGGACTGAGTTCAAGTAATATTTCAATTAGTGAGGAAAATAGTGATGGAAATTCACAAAGGATTTCAAATAGTTAGCACGAAGCCCAAGTATGGAAATAAGCCTATGTCATCGTGAAAAATAACAAGTCTTTATCAAATACACGGTAAAATATCTATCGGGATGGACCAAGTCAAAATCCCCGAAAGTAAATGACACTGCGCTCATCATACAACGCGTGTCTCATCTCAACATAGCAGTACGTTGTGCAATCCGGGGTTTCAAACCCTCAGGACATCATTTAAAATTATTACTCACCTCTAGCCGGACCAAAGTCTAGCTCGCTATGACCTTGCCTCTCAAATTGGCCTCCTCGTGCGTCGAATCTGACCAAAAATCACACAAACATCGATGAAGCTCAATTTCTAAAAGACGGGGTTTTAGCCATACATATCTGAAATTCGCCTCTTAATGATACTACAATGATCTAATATAGTTATGTAACTTCAATCTACAATACAACATTCAATAGGGCCAATATTAGTAATAAATCCCATAACTTATGCCACTTAGGCCTATTATCAAACATCTTGTAGGCATAGATATTTACACCTCATAACTATAGTATTGGTTCCTCTAACTATCACCATTAACCAACAATTCATCTCACCATCATTCCTAACCAATTTATAACTTCCAACTACACATGTATGACCATCCATCCACACCCAACCAATAAATCCTATCAAATATTCACCTTTCAATCTCGACAATGACTATATGTTTATATTGGGAATTTATGGCTTCCAATCACCATAAAATAAGTTGTAATACTTGATTCATACTCATATTCCCATAATATATTCATATATGTATATCTAAGGTGTAGGATTTACCTTTTGGAAGAAATCTTGCAAAACCCTCCTTTGGGTTCTTGAAGGAATTTCTTGAAAATCTAAGTGTTTGATGAGAGGATTTCATCAATAATAGTATAGGAATGATGGAATTTCACACTAAGATAATGGAGATTGCTTACCTTGAAGTTTGGGGGAGTTGAAGGTCTTAAGAGAGTGAAAGAAGAACCCCAAGTTCGTCCAAATGAAATGGGTAAAAATGAACCCTGAAATGAGTATTATAGGCTTTTCGTGCACGAGTTCGCACGCTGTTCGCGTGTCGGAGGCAGAATACTCCTCAAAAATGCGCGAAGGCGCGACTTCGCTCAATGTTCGCACTAGTGACACCTGCCCAGTAAAATGGACATAACTTTCTTTATACACCTCCAAATGACAAACGGTTTGTTGCGTTGGAAACTAGACTCAAAGGAATTTAATTTGATAGGTTGTGCATCATCCAACTCCTTATATAACTGGATATATGATCATTTAAACTGAGGTCTTGTGCGCACTCATTTACAACTTTCGTCTATTATGAAATTTTTCAACTTCAAAAGTTCCCGTTAACCATCCGAAATCACCCCGAGGCCCCCGGGACCTCAAACAAAAATAACAACACCTCCTAAAATATCATACAAACTTGTTCCAACCATCAAAATGCATCAAACAATGCCAATACCATCAAATTACATCGAATTCAAGCCTAAGTTCTTCTAAAACTTCCAAAACACGCATTTGATCAAAAATCCAACCAAAACACGTCCGAATGACCTGAAATTTTGTACACATATCCCAAATCACCTAACGAAGCTACAGCAACTCTCAGAATTCCATTCCGAACCTCGGATCAAAATCTCACCTATCAACCGGAATTCGCCAAAATGCTAACTTCGCTAATTCAAGCCTAATTCTACATCGGGCCTCCAAAATCACTTTCGATAATATTTCTAAGTCATAAACCATCCCCCGAAGCTAAACGAATAATCGAAATTCATATCCAAGCCCTCTAACACATAAGTTAACATCCGGTTGACTTTTGCAAACTAAGCCTTCCTTAAAGAGACTAAGTGTCTCATTTCCTTCTATCCAAGCCAACTCGGTCACGCAAGACACTGATAATGAAGCATATAGAAGTAGAAAATGGGAAGGACGAGGCAGTAACTCATGAGACGACGGGTCGGGTCGTCACAAAAATTTAGATAATATTATTAAGAACAATAGAATAAAATTTAAAATAAAAAAAATATTTCAGCAGTTATAAATTATAAATCTTCTCATATATGACAAAAAGAAAGTGAATATTAAATATTGGTTAATATAATAAAAAAATATAGAACAAAAAGGTTATTCACTAACTATAGAAGTACGTTTGATTTAATAGAGATTTCATTATTGGGTATATCGTATTGACAAGTAAGATTACAATTGAATTTTATTAAAGTAATACAATCTAATAGGATCAAACAAACCATATCATAATTTAATTTAATTAATATTTTTTTAATACTCACCGCACATCGCGCGGGTACAACTACTAGTGTAGGGTGAATGATGTTTGAATAACGTTGATTAGTGTAATTGGAGCGGTGACTGATGAAAGGGGAACTACTATGTATAGCGACTGCAACAAATTTTGGTTTATGAATTGTGAAATTTACTTGGACTACCTTTCGCGCCCCGATGGAAGTAGGATTTTTATTAAGGAGATTTAAAAAATTAAAAAAAAGAAGTAAAATATGCGATTACGTTAATGGAATTTAATATTTAATATATATATATATATATAGAGAGAGAGATATAAAATAAAAAAAAATTAACCTCATATATACATTATAATTTTTGGCAAAAAGGGTTCGACTGAACCCCTTCCGCCCACCTAGCTCTGCCCATGTTCATCACTATTGGGAATTGACTACAAGATTAGTTGAGATCTTGCAATCTTCAATTTTAAGAGAAGTATTAATATATTAACCTGTTAGTAAACTATATTTGTAAACTAATTTTGGAGAAAATAAAATAATATAAGCAGAAATGAAAAACAGAAATAAAATTTAATCCGAGCCCATTGAATTCACAGTGTTTTCTTAAGAAATTTAATCTCCTCCTAATACTTAAGGTTATGGATTATTTCCTCCTAGGATAGAATGAATTAGACACGGGTGTACTGGTACTTCAAACCCTAGTGTTTCAGCTAACACAAAGTTCAGTAGCAACATTAGGGCTCCAACCTCTGAGTTGAGCATTTTCCCTTTAGCAAACATTAGGGCCCCAACCCTGAGTTGAGCGTTTTTCCTTTTAGCCAACATTAGGGCTCCAACCCCTGAGTTAAGCATTTCCCCTTTTAGCCAACATTATGGCTACAACCCCTGAGTTAAGTGTTTCCCCTTTTAGCCAACATTAGGGCTCTAACCCCTAAGTTTAGTTTTTACCTTTTGGCGACATTAGGACTCCAATCCCTGAGTCGAGCTTTTTACTTTTTGCCAACATTAGGGCTCCAATCCCTGAGTTCCGCCTTTTAGAAATAGGTTTCCACTCCATCATAGATAAATACAATTCTTGAAAATGAAAAAAAAAAGGAGAATGAGTTCAGATTTTGTTACAAATAACTTACGAAATTTTTCTAGTGAAAACTGGGGCAGAAAAATTTCGTTCATTTGTTTTGTTTTGGTGTCTGAGTAGGTTTGACCTCAAGGTACAAGGGTTTGAGATGACCAAAGGGATGAGTCTCAATCCAGAATAAAGAAAAGAAGAAAAAGACCAAAAAGAGGTGAATTCAAATGCTGAAGGAAACAAAGATGCGGACTGCTCAAACTCGATTAAAGCCATAAGTTCCGCCGATCCCACTTTGACCCAATGTTGAAAAAGAAACAACACCTACAACTTGCGAGCATCAAGATTCAAATCAAAGTCCACAGCAAATCAACTAGGGCTTGAGATCAAGCTTCAAGAAAATTATAGATAGGAATCTTGTAACTCATAGTTGATAGGCATAGCTAGCTTAGTTTTGATTTTCCTTTTAGTGTAATAAGGAGGTCAGCAAGTAGTAGCAGCAGCAACAACAGTGAAATCACAGTTCCTGGTAGTCCCAGCTAACAAAACTTCTAGAACTACACTGGCATGATTCCTTTATATCCAAGGATATGTAGTCCACTCTGAAGTAAGGTTCGGTCAAACATTTTCAAAATGCTTCTCACGGAGTTGCCAAGCAGGCAAAAATCTCTCATATTTGCTCATTTATCTTTGCCCGAAAACCCTTCGTGTCTCCGAGCAAAGAGGGGCAGCTGTGAGCATGTGATTTTGCTCGCTTGAATTATTCCTATAGAATACATAAAATAAGGATTTTTCCTTTAATTATTTAATTTTTAGGATTTAATTGCATGATTCTGTGTTTGTTTGCATTTTTATATGCATCTTTAGTTGGTATAATTCATAAAAAATACAAAAAATATAGTAACTTTGCATTTAGGACTCAATTTTATATTTTTAGTTTTATTAGTTAATTAATGTTACAAAAATAAGAAAAAATAACAAAAATAGTCATTTGCATTTTTTACTTAGTTTTCTTTTTAAATTAGGATTTAATTAATTTTAGAAAAATTAATTAGTTTAATTCTAGAGTTAAATCAGGTCTTTGTTATTTTTAATTTTGTATTTAACAAAAATAAAAAAATAAAATAAAAGGAAAGGAAAAGAAAATTAAAAGAAATTAGAAGGTCTTAATAAGGACCCATGTTTTGGGCCAGTTTTTGAATTGATTAGTAGCCCAGATGAACCCTACCCAAATTTCCAAGCCAAATCCGGTCAAAACTCAGGCCCAACCCATGGCTTACCCGGTCCAGCCCCCTGTATTGGTTAAACGGCGTCGTTTGTGGTCCAAACAATCAGGACTGTCGAGGTCATCTGATCTAACGGTCCTGAAGCCTCCCTCCTTAGGTATATACATGTCCGAACAAGGCTCCCCCTACCCCTCTCATTGTCTCACACCCCTTCTAACCTCCGGCGTAACGCCTGCTTAACCCCACCATCCCCCCACCATCCGCTGCCTGCCGGAAATCGTCTCCGCCGGCGGCGATCATCCAAATGTTCTCAAAATTACACCACACCTCCCTCTCATCTTCCCCATGCCAAATCCAAGCTTGGTTTTCATCAAATCTCCTCCAAACCCCTCGAATATTGAAAACCCTAGCCGCCGCCGCCGCCACACACGGCGACGAGACCACCCAATCCCTACCTAATTCACACCGTAGGACCTTCTTCACCCCCACATCACAGATTCATACTCCTTTTCCCTCAAATCTTAGCCAAGATCCACGAATCTACAAGTCGAGTTAACCCTAAAATCCGGGAAGAGATTTTGTTGACGATTTTGACTCTAATGGGTCTTAGGTGTGTGTTTTCACATGAAAACACATTAAGGCTTTTTTAGTCAAAATTTCAAGGTATCTTGCCGATGCTCGTGATTTGATCTTGGCCAGTTTTGCTAGGTATTCCTTTTCACTCATTTTAGTTCATTTTGTATCTTATTTTCTTAGTATTTCTTTCTCTTTCCTATTTTTTGTTTCTGATTTAGCTTTAGGTTTCTCCATGTTTGAAAATCGTTGCTTAGTCCATGATTAGTCGACTGTTTGGCTACTCTTCTTTTTCCACACTCCTCTTCTTTCTTTGTTTTAATTAAGTATAAGTCATTTTTAGTTTGTAAGTGTTAATGGCATAGGTTAGTTTAATTACTGAATGGTGTAGTATTAATTGCCCCTTTTCTTTTACTTCTGGACCTGATTTGAACTGCTGGGTTTGAATTTGTTATGGATCTATTGAGACTTATGAATTGGCTTCATTTCGGGGGGGAGGGGGGAGGGGGGGATTTGAAAGCCAAGGAAAATAGGCCAGCCCAGTTGGGGTTAAAACGATTGGGTCAACTTGGCCCATGAGTTAAAGGTAGGCTAATTGTCCAAAGTAAAATTCAGAGGTTAATGAGAGTAAATGGGATAATATACTTAGGGAATCTTCAACAACTGAATTGATAAGTCCCATGAAGCTTCTAGGTTGGGGCTTGAACAGTGTTTTTTATTCTTAGCTACATAACTTGGGCAATAAGTCAAAAATTCTAGGGACTAAGTAGTTAAAAATTGAAAATAAAAGAGGGGGCAAGGATGTAAAAGGAAAATCTGATGCTGCCCTAGTTTTGCCTATAAAAGGGCATACCCCTTGCCTTGTTTTAAAAAATCATAAAAGTTTTGAGAGGGAAAAATCTGAGAAAATTGAGAAGTTTAGAAGTTTAGAAGCTAGAAAATTCTGAAATTTGAAATTCAAAACCAGCTTCAGCAGTCTAGAGATCCAAGATTCTAAAAAAATCAAAATTCCCATATGAAATTTAGAGAAATAAAAAATTCAAAAAAAATTTTCAAATTCAACACCACTGAAAACTACTGAAAAAATTCAAAAAAAAAAGTGCCGGATCTGTTTCTAGTCAATTGCATTGGTTCATCAGCTAGGTTTTCAAAATTCAGCTTGGTTTTGGTTAATTGAAGCTCATTTTGGAAGTCTACTGCATTCTGTCCTATTTTTCCTGGGTTTTGGACTGGAAATTATTGTTGCCTGCTGCAATTTTACCTCTGTTGAATTGCTGCCTTAGCTGACTTCCATTTCTCATCATTTTGTTCTAATTTCCAGGTATTTTTTCAGCCTCAAATAATGTGTGAAGAGTTGAATCAGCAAATGTATTTGAATTGTTGAAGAAATGAAGCACTATTCATGTTATTTTCATGTTAATTCACTTGCTGTCACGACCCGAATTTCCTACCATCGGGATCGTGATGGCGCCTACTCGTGGTAGCTAGGTAAGCTAACTTAATTACCATTTCCATTACTAAATAATTATTTTAACAGTTCATAGCATCAATATAGAACATGAAATGTAATAAGGACAATAGCGGAAGTCTGATTTATAAATACGAATCAAGACGCGGAGTGTCACATTACTCACGAACTACTAAAGATGTACTAAAAATAATGGTCTAAAAGAAATATATAAGCTGTCTGTCTCGAAAACAATGAGGCAACAGTCTAAAAGAGAACATAAAGAAGAGACACGGGGCCTGCGGACGCCTGCAAGGCTACCTCAGTCTCGTGTAAATGAAATCATGCTCCCGTACTACTGCTGCTGTTGATCCTCAAAACCTGGACCTATGCAAAAATGCACAGAAGTGTAGCATCAGCATGACCGACCCCGTGTGCTGGTAAGTGTCTAGCCTAACCCCGGCGAAGTAGTGACGAGGCTAGATTGGACACCACATAAACCTGTGCAGTTATAAATATACAACGGAAACGAAATACCAAACAACTAACAATATGGGAGGCGGAAACATACTATGATGAGATAACATTAATAATAGAAATCCCGAATAACAACTAAAGCAGCTTAGATTCACAATAACCAAGGAAACAATGTTCAATATAAACACATAGTGTCAACAACTGTTGCGGCGTGCAACCCGGTCCATCATTACCATTGTTGCAGCGTGCAACCCGATCCACAAATACCACTGTTGCGGCATGCAACCCGATCCACAAATACCACTGTTGCGGCGTGCAACCCAACCCATACCATTTATCAGGTATCACTGTTATGGCGCGCAACCCGATCCTCATATATCATTGTTGCGGCATGCAACCTGACCCATACCATTTATCAGGTATCATTGTTGCGGCGCGCAACCCGATCCTCATATATCCTTGTTGCGGCGTGCAACACGCTCCACCAATATCATACTTTCTTATCCAAACAACAGTCACAAATACGGGGCAAGAAGTAAACAAACAAGGGAAGAATATCCTGGCAAGGGAATACGACAAAACAATTAAATCCCGACAAGGGAACAGTATCAATAAACTCAATGCCCCGGCAAGGAAAAATAACAACACAACTAAATACCGGCAAGGGAGGAAAAATCACCAAAAACAATAACACGTCCCAGCAAGGGAGTAATCATCAACTCTTTCTCTTTCTTACACTTCTCACTTATAATTCATTTAACATCTGAGCCATCGCTCCAAAGAGTCGTTTCATATTATATACCTTCTCAATCCGTAATACAACTCGAGCCATTGCTCCACGGAGTTTAGTAATCATAATCCCCGTCTCCTGCTCTTTACAGTATATAGAAATCATCAAATAAGCATGGAAGAATCGCAACAATTCAGGATAAATCTCAATATAAGGACACACGGTCATGCTAGACACCGGTGTATAGATACTCGTCACCATGCCTATACACCGTACTCGACACATAGCAATTAACAAATAAGACTCTACTCATATTTCCTCAAGCTAGGATTAAACCAAACACTTACCTCAAAGCTTTGAAATCCACTTAATCCTCAACTATTACTTTACCTCGCGGTTCCACCTCCAATACAGTGATATCTAGACATAATCAATTCAATAATATCAATAAAGACTCAATGGCAACGTCCTATAGCCTAGATATGAATTTTCTAGCATTCCTCCAAAAATACCAAAATTAGACACCAGGCCTACATGGTCCAAACTCGAGGCTCGGACCACAACCCAATCTCCCATTACCCTACGAGTCCAATTATATAATTTGTTTTAAGATTCGACCCCAAATTGAGGTTGAATCACCCAAAATTCTCAAAACCCTAACTCTACCCAAAACCCAAAATTTCTACTTTGATTTCATAATTTAGGGCTAGGATTTCAGTAATTAATGAAGGAAATTGAAGGAAACAAGTTGAACAATGCTTACCCAAGAAGTTTTGATGAAAGGGAGCTTCAATGGACGCCTAAGTGCTTGGAGAAGAAAGGGGTTCGTGTAGTGTTCTGTTTTTAACTTAAAAATTCGCTGGGCAAAATTGCCCTTCGCGTTAGCGGGAGAGGGGCCGCGTTCGTGAAGGGTAAACTGGGTAAGCTATCATGATCGTGTGGAGATAGACGCGAACGCGTAAAAGGAAATTACTGGGGTCCAGGAACTGTTATACGCGAACGCGTGAAGGGCTATGCGAACGCGTCAAAGGAGCTGGTAAAGCTACGCGTTCGCGATTGAAATGATGTGAATGCGAAGGGGGAACATTTAGAACTACGCGAACGCGTGAAGTGAAGCACGAACGCGTAAGAGGGAAACACCAAGGCACTGCGAACGCGAGCTTGGGGCCGCGTTTGCGAAGAGTAAAATGTCTGTGTAAATATTGTAGCAAATCTGACCCTTTTCCTAAGTGTAAAAACACCCCGAACCACCTCCAATTCACTCCCGAGCCCTCGGGGCTCCTAACCAATCACACACACTAACGCAATAACACCCTACGAACTTACTCGAGCGATTAAATCGCCAAAATAATATCAAAATCATTGAATCAAGCCTCAAAATCATCATTTTCATTTCAAACTTCATAAACTTCCAACCTTAGGTATTTAGGTCTGAAACACGTCAAACGACGTCCGATTACGACCAAACTTCAGAGAAAGCGCTTAAACAATATATAAGACTTGTACCGAGTGTCGAAACCAAAATATGAGCCCGATACCACAGTCTTTTAATCAATTTTCATTTCCATTTTATTTAATGATTTCAGAAAAATAATTTAACAGAAAAATTCTTTTACTCGGGTTCTAGACCTCGAATTTTGACTCCGGGCACATGCTCGAGTCCCATAATTTTCTGCAGACCTTCCGGGACCGTCCAATCTCCGGTTCGGTTCCGTTTACCAAAAATATTGACCAAAGTCAACTATAATCATATTAATATCAAAATTCTTTAAATTTTTCTCAAAATTCACATATTTCAACATAAAAGTTATCTGGCTACGCGTCCGGATTGCGCACGCAAATCGAGGCAAGTAAAAATGAGGTTTTCAAGGCCTCGGAGGCACGACATGAGTGAGAAAACAGGTGATGACCCTTTGGGTCGTCACACTTGCAGATGTATTAGTTTGAATGCTAGGTTTATACATCAATTTATTTGAGATTTAAACTTCCTATGTTTGTAATGATAGGACTGTTTAAATGTGAAATGCTTAGCATTTTGCCTTATTAGGATAACTCTGTGTAATGTAATTCCATGTAATTGATGGGTAAATTTTAGAGTCATAATTAATTCATCTCTATATTCCCAATTGGATTGTATGTAAGGTGCGAGCCTTCTGAAAAGCTATGATTCAAATGATGAATCCATAGTTCATCAAGGCTCTAACTACAGGTTTCTATGTTTTGTTAGAATCAATTGCTATAATCAACTCATAGTCCAATTGCTATAGTTCATAGTCGTAGTTCAATTGCTAGAATCAGTAAATTTCATAATAGAGCCAAACGGTCATGTACAGATCAGGATGTTTGGAAACAATGAAACGTGGTCAATATTTTTAGCTTCAAATATTCTGCCATTAATTATATGTGACAATGTCTTTCTTTTGTAAGCATAGTTGGTACAATTTGCTTAACTATGACCCAACCTGAATTAACAATACATGCCAAAAAATGGATTTGCGTGATTCAATTAATTTGTGTAATAGGAATTAATTCCTAATTCAAACCAATCTGTTAATTTCTTCTTCCACACCATCTGCCATTGCATTCTGGGCCGTAGGATGGTTCAAGCCCAAGAATCACACCCAATGAAAGCCCAATTTTATTATTGTCACTTAGTGGGTGTATTCCTTGGGCCAAGCTTCCATCAGAGCCCACTTTGCATCTTCAAGCTGCCTCCAAGGCCGAACAACCTTTCGACTAAATAAGACTTGGGCATGGTTCTATAATAAAAATCCCACATTAGCTATGTAGACTAGACACTGATTCCTCCCCATTGTAATTTAATTTCGTAATGCAAGTTTAGGCCCTTCAAGTTAAGTAGCAAGCTCAAATTTAGGGGGTTTTCAATGATGGAGATCCTTTTGTTTGAGTTTGGACTTGATTTTGAGGCCCGAATTCATTTGAATATTTTTAATAATAGTTCATTCATAATATTAATTAATTAAGTTGTTTTAGAGACAATATTTAATAGAAAACAATAGCTCCTTTAGGATGGCCTTTAAAATAAAATGAGGTGCGCCGCGCCAAACAAAATTCATAAATTGCGTGTCCCTCTTTAAATACTTACCTTAGCTCCTGTAAAGTTAATAACGCGTTAGTCACTTTAGGCTCGTTCTTTAATAATTTTACCTTCTTAAACCCGAGTGTGCATTTCATTTGACCCAAATCCAAATTCCAAAACATTGAATAAAATGTGTCGCAGATCCGGGTGTATTTCATGTGACGTGATCCAAAAATATGTTTTAAACGACGTTCACTTTCCTTAAAAAATCAATTTAAAGCGATAAATAATTTTAAAATGCACTATAAGATGAACATGTTTTAAAATCAGATATTAGGCTATTTATAATAGTTTAAGCGAACGTGCTAGAACCACGGGACCCTGGGGTGCCTAACACCTTCCCCCGAGTCAACAGAATTCCTTATTCAAAATTTCTAATTCGCAAACTCCATTCGGGAAGTCGAAATTTTCCTCGATTTGGGATTCAAGACAAACCGGTGACTTGGGACACCAAAAGCCAAAACTATCCCAAGTGGCGACTCTGAAATAAATAAACAATCCCAATTTGAATAATATCACTTAAAATGGAAAAACTCCCTTATACATTATCCTTCAAGGTAGGTGTGTAAAAAATGAGGTGTGACAGAGTGGAGGAAATTTCTGGCTAACAGCCTTCTGTGAGTTAGGAGCCAGATGAAGTGTTTCATTTTGATTGGAGTGTGAAGCTTCCAGATTCCCCTTAATTGCACTTCCCTATCAGGAGGGATAGCCTGAGCTTTCCTGCTTAAAAAGGAGTAAACATTGTTGTTGGAGAATTGGTCATTGGCAGTGAGGTCCCACATTAGGTTGTCCTCTTTTGTGGCAACACTTGGAATGAATATAGGGTTAAAGAGGTCTAGGATATATGGTAGAAGATCAAATGACAATATTGAGGTGCTCCAAGTTCCCATTTGGTGTATTGAATCGACCCTAATGGTAAGGTCATTCTGAGTTTGAGGGCCTTGAATCAATTCCCTTAGAGATGGCTGGTTATGGATCCATTTGTTATTTAAAAAGTTAACCCTATTCCCTATATTGACTACCCATCTACTGGCTTTGCTATAAGTTTCCCAGCCCTTCAGTAGACCCTTCCAAATAGGTGAATTTTGAGTTCTAAGGTGTCCCAAACCTTGTGCAGGTCTTGACATATTATAGTGTTTGTGGACCAGAACTTTGGCACAGAGGTTGTTAGTATTCTTATAGGCTTTCCATGCTAGGTTTGCTAGAGCAGCTTTGTTTTTAATGCAAGCTTTCTGCAATCCTAAACCCCTCTCTGGTTTTGTTTGAGTAATTACATGCCACTTGATCAAGTGTAGTTTCCTTTTTTCAGGGGTGGTCCCTAGAGGAAGTTCCTTTGAATTTTATCAATTTGATTAGTTACTTTGGTGGGGAGGGAGGTGTATTGCATGATATGGCTTGGGATATTGTTCAGAGTTGTTTTTGCCAGGACTGTTCTCCTAGCCATGTTGAGGTATTTAGTTTTCTAGCCAGCCAGTTTAGATTGCATATTGTCAATGTTGAATTGGAAATCTGAAGTTGTCTGTCTTTTGTGAAAAATAGGGAAACCAAGGTATTTCCCAAAGGAAGTGGTATGTTTGATGGATAACATATTGGTGAGTTGTTGGGATGTATCCTGGGTTGTATTGGAAGAGAACAGGACTCTTGAATTGTACAAGTTTATTTTTTGCCCTGACTGGTTATTAAAGCTCTGTAAGATAGACATTATTGTGTTACAGTTACTAGTGTTGGCTTTAGCAAAGAGAGTGAGGTCATCTGCAAAGAAGAGATGAGATATCTTGGGCCCTGACCTACATATACTAATGGGATGCCAATGGTTCTGCATGACTTCTTGGTCAATGGATCTAGAGAGCCTTTCCATACACAGTATGAATAAATAGGGGGACATTAGGTCTCCCTGTCTGATGCCTCTTGAAGGATTGAAGGCTTCAGTTTTTCCTCCGTTGACAAGGATGGAGATGGATGAGGTACTTATACAAGACATGATTAGATTGGATAGTCTCTTGGGGAAATTTAAGGCTTCTAGAGTGTCCCTAATGAAAGACCATTCCAGCCTGTCAAAGGCCTTCTCCAGATCTATTTTTAGGATCATACTACCATTCCTTCCTTTCATTTTTCTGAAGTGGTTTATGTATTCCTGGACAACGATGGCATTTTCACAAGCCCTTCTATTGGTTATGAAGCTGGCTTGGCTTGGGCCTATGATGTGAGTCATGATTGGTTTTATCCTGTTCATAATGATCGTGGTGACTGTTTTGTAAATTGTGCTACAAAAACCAATAGGTCTGAAGTTTTTCAGCATTGAGGCTTGGAGAACTTTTGGAATTAGACACATTAGGATTTGATTCATGGTGGTGTCCATGGAATAAGTGTTGAAGCATTTCATGCAGAATTGTGAGACAGATTCCCCCACAATGTCCCAATATTTTTGGTAGAAGAAGGGGTGGAGGCCATCAGGGCCAGGTGATTTGAAAGGTTTATTGGAGAAGACAACCATCTTTATTTCAGACAACTGGAGGGGCCTGTCCATGAAGGCCGTGTGGCTTTGGAGCAGGGTAGGCTCCATGGTGGAGTGATTGTTGGTTGCCCAAGGGACTTCAGTGTGGGAAGTAGTGTAAAGCTTAGTGAAGAAATCAACAATGGTGGTCTGGATCTCTTTTTGATCAGTGATCCAGTTACCATTGTCCTCTTTAAGGGAGAGGATCCTGTTTGTCCTCCTTTTATTTAGTATAGAAGTGTGGAAGAACTTTGTGCTAGCATCTCCTTCATTGAGCCAGTTGATCCTGGATTTCAGCTTCCATAAGTCTTACTCATTTCTGAGAATGAGGTTCAACTCATTGTTTAACTCAGACTCAAGATTTTGTAGGAAGCTACTGAATTGGTAGCTAGCTGACCTTTGGATGCCATTGATTCTGGATAGGAGTCTGTTCTTTTGGTGGACAATGTTACCAAAGACCTCCTTGTTCGATTTGGTTGCTAGTTTTTTCAATTCATCAATGGATTGAAGGAGGTTGGGTTGGTCCTTGAAGGCTTGAGATGATATTGGGGAAAGAGGGTGACTAGCCCACATAGTTTCAAATCTAAAGGTCCTGGTTGGTTTATTACTGAGGGCCCTTCCATTTGGATTTTTAAGGGACAGTGATCTGAGTGGGTCCTAGGAAGGTGTAGTACATTTGCCTTAGGGTACTGTTTAATCCAGTCTTCGTTAGCAAAACACCTATCAATCCTTTCCAGAATAAGAGTATTATAGTTGGTGTATCTTTTATTGGTCCATGTGTATTTGCTATATTTGTATCCTAGGTCAATAAGATTACACTTATTTATGCAATTCCAGAATTGGTTGCTACGATTAGGATTTATAAGGTTTCCCCCAAACTTATCCCTAGCTTTAAAGACTTCATTGAAGTCTCCACCAATGAACCAACTTTCACTGGTGGTTCTAGCTATAGTTATTAGCTGCTCCCATAGGAGTTTTCTTTTAGAGAGAATGTTACTTGCATAAATAGTAGAGAAAAACCAGGGAGATTGTTCAGGTCTTACCTTCACCATTGCGCGGATTCCTTGGGGGGTAGTGGCCACTTCCTCCACAGCTACCAGGTCCTCTTTCCACATGAACACAATTCCCCAAGATAAGTCCACCGCTGGGGATTAAATGATCATATCGAAGTCCATGGTTTGAGCCAGTGCCTGGTGGTCAGTCATCTTGGTTTCTAGCAGAACTAGCATTGTCAGCCTATGCATCTTGACCATTTCAAGGCAGTGCCTTTTGAATTCAGCACCATTACCCCATAACATTCCATATGATATAGTTCATCATTGGGGATATGGGTGATAGGTGAGATCCCTCGTGAGGGCTCGATGGGCCTGGCATGCTAGGCACTAGAAGTGGTGGAGACTTCCTTTTCAGACTCAGGATAGGGGTTAAGTTCAGTAATGGCTTCGGCGAACCTTTTGTTTGGACTGATACTAAGCTCATTCCACATTTGGACATCGCTCTGGGGCACAAGACCACTACTACTTCGCTCACTTCTGGGCTGAACTCGATCGACCTCACCGAGTATAGCATTATCGAGTCTATTCTTGGTGCTGGGGAGTGCTGCCTATGTTCCTGTGTAGCATCTTTTTTCTTGAGAATCTCCAGTGTTGTGGTGACTCCTCGATAGATGTTCTGTAGTAGAGGTGAGAAAGTTGTTTTCTTTGGATTCGAAGTCATGTGGTTTGGTTGGATAATGATTTGAGTGAAAACTGGTTCTGCTTTCATCAGATCCAGGAAGAAAGGGATTGATTGGAAACTTTGGAGTATGTGATTGTTTAGGGCTTGTGGGTCTGTGATTCGGGCTGGGCTGTCGTTATTAGCCATCGACTACCATAGAAGCGGTCCAAATGCTGTCAAAGCTTTGTTGAGGGCTTCCACTGTCACTCTCGCAAGATGCGTCGGGTTCTGTACAATCAATGTGATTCTCTTGTTGTCGAGAGTAAATTCGTATGAGAGGCCTTTCCCCTGCAAGGCAACCTCCAACCAGGAGGTCGGTGTATGGTCCGGTGGTAGTGGATGGGTGGAGATGGTGGTTAGGGTCGGGTCTTTTGCCATTTTTATGTTTTTTGGCTTTGCTATTTTGGAAAAAGAGTGGATTGGGATTAATCAACTGATTTCCCATCATAAAGCTTCATAATGTCACATCTTGGATAGTGGAAGGGGTGCCTTGTTTTAGGATTAGGGGTTTTGGCTGCTCATTAATTATGGATGTAACAAAGGTGACCTTTGAGGTCTTTTTGGCTAAAGAGGGAGAAGGATGTAGACAGGGCACTCGATTTCCATATCTGTCACTTGGGTTTTCTCCATTTGAGAAGGTTGCAATAGCTGTGGTAGGGGAAGCGTAGGCTTTGACCTTTGGGTTGAGTTGTACATTACCGGTGGAGCCTAATGCAACCTGTTCCTTTGATTGCATGCAGACTGCGCCATTGGGCATATTGCCTAAGGTGATGATTGGGGCTTCAGGAATTGGGCTGGATCCCACTTGGGAGCTAGGCTGGTGGATTGGGTTGGTGGGGTCGTTGGAGTCTGACCCCGCTTTTCTTTTAGAGCCCGTGTTAGGTTGCTCTATTGGACTTGGGTTAGGCATGTGCCTTGTCCATTTTGGGTCACTGGTGGGTTTTATTGTTGGCCCTTGTTGCCTTTATGAATTTTTTTGAATACTGTTTACTTGTTTTTTAACATTGTAATTAAAGGATTTGGTTTGGAGGAACATACCTGAAATGACATCGAACATATTTACCTGGACCTCCTCTGCTTGTGTATTATGGTAGTGTTTCAGCGATTGGCCTTCTGCATTTGGAACTATTTTGTGATGTCCCTGCTTGCGTCTTCTTGGGAATGTAACTGTCTTCCATTGGCTCTACTCCGGTGGGATCTCCGTTGGATGGCGTTCTTGTGATTCGTTGGCTGTTGATGTTGGACGTTGACTGTATCAACATCTTAGGGTCGTGTGGCCTATCCTACCACAACTGGTGCGTAATGTTCCATCACCTTCATAAATCACTGACTGTTTGTGGTCTCCAATAATCACTGATGTTTCCACTGGTGATTCAAGTGGAACTTGGATACAGATGCGTGCATATCTCCCTCTTAGCATGGAAGAAGTGCATTGATCTATCTTCAGTAGTTTACCTAGTTTCCTCCCAACTTTCTCCAGTATGACTGTGTCGTAGAATTCAGTTCGTAGTTGGGGTAATCTTATCCAGATGGCAGTAGTAGTGAGTGTGGCTTCTTGTGGAAAAATTTTTGGTTCCCATTTACGGATGGAAAGAAAATGGCCAGTTACAAACCATGGGCCAAGATGTAGTGCTTTCACCATTCTTTCCTCTAAACTAAATTTCACTATGAAGAAGTCTCATCCTAGGTCAATCAAGATTAACTGTTCGGATGGTTTCCATAGGTCAATTAGTTTGGAGCGTAGCATATGATGAGGCATTTTTTTCTTGAAGACCTTGATGATTACTGAGAATTTCCATGATTTGTAAAGTCTTTATTTTTCTTCTGGTGATAGGGGAATGTACCCTTTAATGTATTTTCCCTTAATCCCTTCTGGGATTGATTGGTGTTCCATGTCATAGTAGTTAGCTTAGTTGCAATCTTGTTTATCCAAGAGCATTTACTTATAGGACTGATGAGGTAATTCTATCTTCATTTGGATTTGTTTATCTGGTGGGGTGGGGGGGTTGATCAAAGGTGATTCCATGAAGGCACTCGAGGATTTCTAGGGAGATTTTGAGGGTTTTCTTAAGAAAGTATCGAGCGGTTTGGATTTTGGGTTTGCCCAAACTATGCCTACTCCTATTTATTCATACCTAAATTCTTTAAGACAACTAGGTTTAAATATTTGTTTTCCTTTAACATATAGTATAACATTGTTCAAAATTTTTTTCATAATTTTCTGAACATATATAAGTATAATAAAATACTTGGTAATCACGTGAATTACATAATTGCATCGAGTTCACACCTTTTTACTTGAAGATATTATCGAAAATTTGAAGAAGTATAGGATCATTTTAAAATTCATTCCACGTCGTTTGAGCTAAAACAATTTTAAAACTTTTGGATAAATCTTTACTATTTAAATATGTACTATCAAGAATAATTAAGAATTACGTGGACATGAAGAATAGATACATTTAAAAGAATTATATTACTCTGATACTCTAAAAGTATCATACGTCCCTCAACAAATCAGTACCTTAAAAAAATATTTATTATCTAGAATAAGGTAAATATGAAAAAGATAGACAAGCTGGAAAAAAAACTTAAATTCATAAACCCAATATCTTAAAAACGATGTACAAAGATAAAATTAATACTTTATATTATGTAAACATCCTATTTGTTTGAAAAGTTTAAGTTGATTGTCACATTCTATATGAACATCGTAATGTATTTTTGATTCTGTTACATAGGTAAAAATTGCACGAGGCGCCCTATTTGGTCGCCCCCATTTAACATATACCTATTTTTTTTAAAACTTTTAATTTGTACCCACTTTTAAAATAACTTCAGTCCTCTTTCTCCTCCTTTTTCTCCTCCTTCATCATCATCTTCTTCTTCTTCTCCTTCTTCTTCTTCTTCTTCTAATAAAACATCTGATAGCGTCATCTTGTCAAACTAAGCAGGGTGCGCTTTAGTTTAAAACTGAGATTGAGATTCTCTCTAGGTTTCATCACAAAAATGTTGTCAGCTTTTTAGGCTTTTGTTTTGCGCAACATGAACAAATGCTGGTCTATGAATATATACCAAATGGCTCCTTGAAAGAAAGTCTTTCTGGTATGTGAACTCCTATTGACTGTTCTTATGAAACTGTTGGTTCACTACACAGAGGGTTACATGACCCATGACTAATGTCAATTTTTGCAGGAAAGTCTGGGATTAAGTTGAGAACTGGGTCATAACAATTGCAGTAAAAGAATCGTAAAACTTATGTGAAAAGAGTATTATATGGGGTAGGAAACATACAATGAACTAAATAACTTCAGCTCTATAGCTGAAGTTCCCCAGTTAGAAAGACAAAAACTTCAGCTCTAGAGCTGAAGTTTTGCAGTTACAAAACAAAAACTTAAGCTCTAGAGCTAAAGTTTGCCAGTTACAAAAACATAAACTTCACCTCTAGAGCTGAACTTCAGGCCCGGCTTCTAGAATGCTAAAGTTTTGCGTGATTGCCTTTGCTACTTCAACCCCGTATGCTGAAGCTATGCGAAAAAGCGGGTACGCTTGTAATTTTTTTTGCAAAGCGGACACAAGTTAAAAGGTGACACAAAAAGTGGGTATAGATGCAAATGCCCCGTTACAGAGCCAGTCCAATCATTGTATTCCACTTACTTTAAAATATTTTTAGCCATTCATCATGCATAATACATTAATATTATTATTCTAAAGTATTTTGCTTTTTATTTGAATCTAAGTTGATGTAAAATGCATAATGAAAGGTGAACTACATGTCTACCATGTACAATGACTGCAACAAATTTTGGTATATGAATTGTGAAATACTACTTTGACTACCTTCAGCATTATTGGGAATTGATAGCAAAGATTCGTTGAAATCTTGGAATCTTTCAATTTTAAGAAAAATAGTAATACATAAACCAACATTAAGATTACTCCTTCCCGGATTGAGCAAGCAAAAATTAGTGAGATTTGAACATACTAAGATTCCTTCTAAAATATAAACTTCCTTTGTCGAAATATCTGCCAAATAGATCCAGTGTAGCTTGCAGTTCTTACACTTTTTATCAAATTCTACAAAGCAATCAAACTACTTTAAGATACTCTTTGCCAGAGGCGGACTTAGAATTTAAAGGTGGCAGGGGCACATGAAAGGACTGCTCATCCAGACATCACAGTTGCGGGAGCAGTAGAGATCAATATGATGTCTGCTGACCTAAGGAAGTTGTCTGACCCACCGAAAGAGATTTGGAGGCGGTTGAGCACATCCCACAAGAGTCAAGCCCCTCTTTACGGCGGAGATGCCGGAAAGGGTGTTAGATCTTCGACAGAACCAAGTCTTCCCGCGGCTGAAGAAGACCCGGGGGATCGGTCCGAGATCAAAAGAGCCTTGGATCAACTTGAATTAGCCAAGATTAAAGAACAAAAAAATCGGAGAAGGCATGACTAGTTAGAAGATTGTTGCATCGCAACTTGGGTGAACTTCCATCACCAAGTGAGATGGTCGAAATTATTATTGATCAGTGTCCCATCAGACTTTTGATCCTAAGGGTTCCAGGAAAAATATATATATGTGTGTGAGTGTGCATGCGCGCGTGCGCGCATGTGTGTTGTAGAATTTTGATGAGGTTAATGGGGTATGGTGACTCCTCTTCTCCGTACATAGGTGATAGGTCTTCCTCTGCTCTATGCATCTTCAAAAAGTATACAGAGGCAACACACTGAAAGTGTCTTCAGCAACATATAATAGAGCAAATTAGAATAGTAGATGCACCAGTAACTATGGCTTCACATCAAGATTTCACGACTCCAACCTCAGTATTAGAATAGTAGATACATGGGACAACAATTAAAGTGATTAATTAATAACAGCACAAGCACCGAACAACAGCTCACCCCAAAGGAAGTACCAAGATAGAGCATCCAAATACGACCAAACGCAAGTGCAACATATCAGCAGCAAAAAAAGGTACTAGTAGATGCCTGATTAGCATCATTGCTAACCAAAAACAAGAATCCCGAAGCCTTCAATAGCATATTTGCACTTCAGCTAAGCTTAGCCGTCAATTGGTTAGTAGTTAGTTTATTACATGTTGTAAGTGGAGGACTCCACATGTGTATATATGTACTCAGTCACTGAACTGATATGATTTACACCGTTTATTTCTAGATTGACTTCTCTCAGACTTCTCTCTCTCTCGAAGCTTCTGAGTTCCACCATGGGAACTCAAGCTTGAGCTCAGAGGTTTTCTGTGCTTTCTTCAACTTAACATGGTTTCAGAGCATTGCTCTATCAGATCCTACTTCTCAATTCCTGTTGAATCGTGATTTTCATTACAAAATCGGGAGTTTTAAGATTGCCTAATTTTTTAATTTTGACTATTTCTCTTCTACCAAATTGATTCTCACGTGGCTATTCTCGATCAAACTGACGATTCCAGCATCGCCTCAAGTAGTCCTGTTTCTTCCCATATTTCTGATCCTAACATTAATCCAAATTGCCCTTTTTACATGCACCCCTCAGACAACCCTGGTGCAATGTTGGGGACGACTCTATCGATTATCGATCTTGGAGAAGAAGTGTGTTACGTGCGCTTTCAGTGAAGAACAAGTTAGGCTTCATCAATGGGAATGCAAACGTCCAGAAGCAAATTCCCTATCTCTTCATAGTGGATGCATTATGACGACATGGTTACTTCGTGGATCTTAAATTCCCTTGCTAAGTATATCATAGATAGCATAGAATATGCAAATGATGCATCATAATTAAGGACAAAACTAGAAGATCGCTATAATCAAAACAATGGAACAAAGCTATACCAAATTCAGAAAGAAACTAACAATTTGTCTTAAGGAGTCCTCGATGTTATAGTTTATTACACAAAGATGAAAAAACTGTGGGAAAAACTGAATAATTTGAGTGCCAAATCGCAATGTAGCTGCCAGTGCACCTGTGGAGCCAAGGAGTCTATGCACAAGGCCGAACAAGACAGACGTCTGATTCAATTTTTGAGGGGACTTAATGAGGTATATACAGTTGTGCGAGGTAGTATTCTGATGATGAATCCATTACCATCATTGGCTGAAGCATTCTCTCTATTGATCCGAGAGGAAAAAATAGAGGGAAGTCAGACCAAATAATTCACTTATGATGAAATCTGCATCTATGAATGTCAATACTTCTAAGAATATCAGTTTGCCTATAATAGAATCTACAACAACATGAGATATCAAGGATTCAGTGACAACAACAACAACATGAGTTCGCTTCTCAATTTGACTAAGGAACAATATCGGTAATTGTTCAATATACTACAGCAATTTCGCATTGGGGGTGGAAGAGAGAAAACCACCGGTCCAAGTCCAACCATTTGAAATGCCAATTTTGCACGTATATTTGCTTGTTCTGTCTCTGTCTTGTCTGTTGATTTTGGGTTTCTACCATGTAGATGTTTACATCAAGTGCTGACCTCTGGATATTAGATTACGGAGCATTCAATCACATGACCTTTAACAAATCCTGTTATCTCATGCTAAAACTCTTTTATATCCTTTGTTAGTCACCCTGCCAAATGGCTATCGAGTGAAAGTGATAGAAATTGGAATTGTAGCACTTGCACCTCAGATAGTATTACATAGAGTCTTTTATGTGCCTTCCTTCAAGTATAATCTTATATCTATTCATTGCCTTACATCACAACTTAAAAGCTTGGTTGCATTCACCATTTCTTCATATCTTCTTAAGGCCATTTAAATGAAGAGGCCTCTGGAGATTGGTGAGATCAAAGATGGATTATATCTCCTCTACTTCAGTTGTCTAAAGACTTCAGTTTCTGCTTCAAATTCTGCTTCTTTGACTTCTTGCACTACTTTGCTTACTTCATATGATGTATGTCACACCCTTTTTTTTATAACCTCACTTAACCCTCTTAAAAATAATAAAAAGATTTGTAAAGTACAAAAGAGTTTCCAAAATTGAAAGGTGATAGAAAGATTGTGTTCAAAAGAATTTTTCAGAATCGCCACCGACATTGGTTTCGGTGTGCCAGGTCACCGTTTAAAAAATAATAATTTTTCCTTTTAAAAACACTTTAGACTCCAAAACTAAGTCTGCACCAGAGATTCGGGTAAGGGGGCTCATTTGACTCGGGGAGAAGGTGGTAGGCATTCCCCGAATCCCGTGAGATTCACGGTTGCGTACATGATCTAGTTGGCTTTTAAAACATTCAAATTGAGTTAAAATCACAGAAAATAAAAATAAACAAAAGAGGCTCGAGATCGTCCCCACCTAATAAAAGAAAATAGCAAAAAGAAAAGTAAAATAAGAACAAAGGTACTACGAGTTCGCTTTCGGCCTCCAATTACAGAATACTACGGGACATTTCCCGGATAAATTTAACTAAGGGAAAGACCTCTTGCCTCAAAATTAAACAAATCAAAATCCTAGAGTTTGTCTACCCAAGTATGGTCGGCCTAAGTATACTTCTAACGGTTAAAACAATAAACGATATAAGATTGAGTTTCTTTCCATTTTTTTTCAATATCCAATCCCGCTATGGCTAGCACGAAGAAATACAAGGCATTCAGAACGAGAAACAATGCAACGAAAAGGTAATGAACAAATTGCCAACCAAAATCTTTCTCTTTCATCCCCTACTGACCCACTTTATTAAAATTCCCAATTTAATTCATCATTAATCTAGTAGGCACTTTTGTTTATTTAAGAAATTACATCAATAAAAATATTTTTTTTGGTTGAAAAGATAAGCATATTATAGATACTTAAGCTTGTACATAAGAGTTTGTGGAATGCAAAACTTGCACCAGATTACAACTACGGTTAACTATATTAGTAACTACATTACTGTTACTACTACTAGCATTCCTACTACTGATACTACGATTAGCAAATATAGTACTAGATTTACATAGTCTTCTTCTTAGCATTCCCGCGTGATCCTGCTGGCAAAACACTGTGACCAAAGGAGGACTTAAAAACAGTACACAACATGCCTCCACATTAGCTGCTCCATACTTAGCTAGACAATCTGCAACAAAATTTTGCTCCCTGAAGATGCTTTGTACTTTCGGATCATCCAGATGACAGAGTAAAAAAGTACAATCATTTATTAAGTTAGTATATCGGATAGTTGGATTAAAAAGCATATTAAGTAAAACAACAGCATCTGTTTCAATGATCAGTGGCCTGAGATGGTGTTGAACAGCTAATTTTAACCCCATTAGCAGTGCTAGCAACTATGTTTGGATATTTGATCCATGCTGAGCATGGCCTGCAAAACCTAGAATCCAATCACCCTGCTTATTCTTAAAGCACCCTTCTATACCATTTTTATTCAGATTGTTAGATGATGATCCGTCTATGTTTAACTTAAAAAAATAGCCATCCGGGGGATGCCATTTAATATAAACGGAAATAAGTGCAGTGTTACTATTTGTAGGATTTGTGAGATAGTAATACTCAGCAACTTGTTTGTAGAGCACTGGAGCACTTGATTTAAGAAGTTTGAGCTCAAAGACATTTTTATTTCTTATTGCCCATAAATTCCACAAAGCAAAAGGTAAAATGGTAGAAAAAGGTATGCACTTATAAGTTGGCAATATCTGCTTATGGATGAAGATGTACCACCACGCAATAGAATGAATATTTGGCAATCCTATCATGTAGGACATATTAACCTTAAGGGAAGCCTAAAGTGTAGTAGCATTAGAACATTCCATAAAAATATGTTTTATAGTCTCAGGTGCCAGTTGGCATTGCGGACACAAAGGTGAATTCACAACTTGTAACTTATGCAAATATGCAGCTGTAGGAAGCCTATCATGATACAATAGCCATAAAAAGAAGGAAATCTTGGGTGGGATTCTAAGTTTCCAAATCCATGTGTAATGCACATCTTTAAAAGTAGGAGAATTATTAGATACATGTGCAAGAATATTATATATAGATTTAACAGAGAATAACCCATCCTGTGTAAGTGCCCAATAAAGTTGATCATACTTGACGGGTACCATTGGCATATAAATATCAGCTATTGAGACTGCTAATTATGAAGGTAACACAAAAGGCAACAAGTTTAAGTGCCATTTCTGATTAAAAAAAGTATGCAGACACCTTTTTCCTATCTTCACCCTTTGGTAGAGGCCCATAGATAAAACTACGGATCAGAGAATTATGACATAACCAAGGTTCAATCCAAAAATTTATATTTTACCATCGTTCAGATTCCATTTATAGCATAATCTACAATTGGACCAACCCTTAATGATGTTAGACCAAATTCTAGATCCTATAAATTTGCAATATTTAGCAGGTGTAAGATAAGAATGAATTAAAACTTGTGCCCATAACTGAGTAGGATTTTGAAACAACCTCCAAGCAAGACTAGAAAGTGAGGCTTGATTTTTAAGACTAAGGTTTTGGATGCCAATCCCCCCTTCGCTAAGGGTTGAGTAACCATTGACCATTTTATAAGATGTAATCTTTTCCTTTGGGGAGTAGTGCCCCAAAGAAAATTTCTTTGATATTTATTAAGGGAGAAAATAATATGCGGAGGCAGTGTAATATAATGTATCAAATGGTCTGGCAGGTTATTTAAAGTAGCTTTTATTAGCGTTTGTCTTCCAGCTTTGGATAAAACGTGAATTTTTCATCCTGCTAACTTGAATTTGAAATTATCAAGTAGGAATTGAAAATCACCTTTAGTGGGTCTAGAAGTAAATATAGAAAACCCTAAATACTTGCCAAAATGAGTGCCCTCAGCTATTCCAAAAGTAGCTTGTATGTCAATCTTCATATTATTAGGACAATTCTTAGAGAAGAAAATCCTTGATTTAGTTAGTTTGCCCCGAGTGATAAGAAAATTGAGTGAAGGTGTTAACTATGGATTGACATGATTCAAAATTAACTTTTGAGGTCAAAATTATGTCAACAACAAAGAAAAGATGAGATAATTGAGGCCCTCTGGTGTCTATTGAAATAGGGTGCCAAATGTGATAGTCTACTTCGGAATTTATTTTCCTTGACAACATTTCCAAACATAAAATAAAAATATAAGGTGAAAGAGGATCACCTTGTCTAATACCACGTGTGGGGGAGAAATATTCAGTAGGTGTATCATTTATTAGGATAGCCGTAGACGTGGTGGTGATACAAGACATGGTTAGCTTAATAAAATCAGGAGGAAAACTGATGCTATGTAAAGTGGCAAAAAAGAAAGATCATTCTATCTTGTCAAACGCTTTTTCCAGGTCTATCTTAAGCAACATACTAGAACTCTTACCCTTCATTTTTTGAAATGTAGAAATAATTTCATGTACTATAATAGCATTATCTACTGCACGTCTATTTTTCTGGAAACTGGATTGAGTCGGGTGTATAAGGTGCTCCAGAATTGGTTTTAACCTATTAACAATTATCTTAGTAATAACTTTATAAATAGTGTTACAAAAGCTTATAGGCCGAAATTATGATATATTAAAAGCATTCTTATTCTTAGGAATTAAACAGATAAAAGTAGTATTTATAGCAGGGTCAATTTGATGATCCAAGAAAATCTTATGGCAAAAGTATTTTACAGAATTCCCTATGATATGCCAATATTTTTGGTAAAATAAAGGGTGCAATCCTTCGGGTCCAGGCGCCTTAAGAGGTTGAAATGAATTTATGGCAGTTAGAATTTCAGAATCTTGTAAAGGAATTAATAGACTACTTTGCTCAGTTAGGGTTAGGGTATCAAAAGGGAGTTTTACAGAATAGTGTTTTGAAAAAGTTTTTTGTATAGTAAAGAGATGAACATAATAAGAAGTGATATCATCTCTAATTTTCTGCAGGTCGGTAACCCAATTTCCTTCTAAATCCTGAAGAGCAGTTATATGATTATGTCTACGTCTATTTAAAGTCGTGAGATGGAAAAATTTAGTATTAACATCACCATTGTTTAGCCAATTGATTCTTGATTTTAACTTCCAAAATTTCTCTTCCAACTGAAGAATGTGATTAAATTCCAAAGTTAATGATTTTTCAAAACTTTGTAAAAAGAGACTAGTTGGATAGTGAATAGAGGCCTGAATCCCACCTAGTCTTACCAGTAATTAAGTTTTATGCTTAAAGATGTTACCAAAGATTGTTTTATTCCAAATTTGTACTGAGTCCGGAAACTTATTAATAGCAGGAAGCAAGTGAAGGTTATCAGACCAAACTTGTTCTATTACTGCTGGGAAAGTAGGATGAGTCGTCCAAATAGTTTCAAGCCTAAATTTTTTTTTCCTACGCATAGAGCAATGTTGTAACTCAATTTTAATATGACAGTGATCCAGTGGGTACGAGGAAGATGTGTTACCAAGGCATCAACATAATAAGAAATTCACCCATAATTTGCCAAAACACGATCAATACGTTCTAATATATTAACATTATGGTGTCTACCATTTGTCCAAGTGTAACGACTATCCTTATAGCCTAAATCAGTTAATAAGCAATAATTAAAACGATCTAACAATCTATTTGCTCTAGTATTATTTATAGGCAACCCACCAAATTTATACGAGGCATGTAGTATTTCATTAATATCACCCCCTAACAATCAAGGCCCCTTATAATTATCAAATATACACCTAAGATTATCCCATAAAACTAATCTAGATGCCAACTCATTGCTTGCATAAATGGCACTAAATAAAAAAGTAGAGGGCAAGGGAAGAACCTGAACATGGCAATGGATTTTTTGTGTAGATGTGGCCACCTGCTCCACATTTACAAGAGCTGTATTCCAAACATAATGACAATCCCCCCAGATTGTCCTACAGCAGCTACCTCAATTATTCCTGTAAACTCAAAGTCATCCTTCAAAAGCTGGTGAGAATTGCATTGTGTTTTCAAAAGAACCACCAAAGTAGGCCTATTATAATCTAATAATGACCTAAAATTTCTATGAAACTCCACAGATTGAGCACCCCTACAGTTCCAAATTATAAAATTCAAATGAGATGGTTGAAATTCACCCTGTCCATTACTAAGCTTTCCTGGACGAAGCCTGAAAGTGAGGAGAAATAACATTGCATATTTCCCCACTAGTGGATTTGTTGTAGGCCTCAAACGAAAGGAGGTTACAAGCAGATTTTGCGGGCACCTTATGTAAATCTTTCTTTCGAACTCCTCCTTCTGGACATAAAATTTTATTCCATCCAAAAACGCATGTACTTGCCTTGTCTCTCTGTTGTAGACAATTGCTGCGTCTAACTCTGCCTGGAAATTTACCTCCTGTTCTTCCTGGTCCTCTTGCACAATCTGGTTGTGTTGTTGTGGAGATGGGGGAGGAGGGGAGGTGGTGTTGGTGAAGGTGGAGTTGTTGGCCTCAGTAGAGGTGTGTGTGGTTGAGGATCCCAGTATGGTTGGATCCAAGGGGTGTTTGGAGTAGGAGGTGGGTAAAATGGCATGTGCATAATGCTGGGATGGAGGTGGTTTATATCAGTAAACATTTAATATACTAATGCAAGATAAAAACGTCATATGCACACAATTGGGTAAGTAAAATCAAGTATAATTTCATTCTATATCAAAACACACAAGGAAGAACACTAAAAATTAATTAAGAACAAAGCATAGAAATGGACCTCACGGAAAGCAGAATCTTCAATGCTAGCTACTGACAAGATAAGTGAACCGCGATCGGAACCCGGATACACGAACTGCACCTCGACGGAAAACCTTACTGACTCAACTTGCCTCGAGTTTTTCAGGTGGTTTTGCAATAAAATTAGCTAACTTCAACGGTGGTTCCTCGTCTAGGTTTCATGACATGGTATTTGGAGGAAATAACAGCAGCTAAGAGGAGGAAACAACAGCAGTTTAAATGTATAGCTTTGCCGTGAATTAAAAAAAAAACCAAAGAGCTATAATTCTAAGTCAACCACTAATGTTTACTCAATTTCAAAAGCAACAAATATACATGTAAATAGTAATTCAAATCATTGAGTTAAGAATTTGTATGGATAAGGAAAGAGCAAATCTGAAAGCAAGGGTTGGCGGCCATTTTCTAATCTTTTTCATTCCTTTTCCCCTCCGTTTCTTTCTTTGTGTGGGTTCATGTTATCACACCTCCTCTTTTACACACCCGAAAGATTATATAGGAAGTCTTTTCCAATTAAAGTAACAATCGAAACGGAATTATTTATTTGAAGAATCAGAGTCGCCACTTGGGATAATTTATGGTGTCCCAAATCACCGGTTCAAATCCTGAATCGAGGAAAAGATTGACTATGTATTACAGTCCGCGAACCAGAAATCTGGATAAGGAACTATGTTAACCCGGGAGAAGGTGTTAGGCATTTCCGAGTTTCGTGGTTCTAGCACGGTCGCTCAACTGTTATTATTGGCCTAATTATCTGATTTTAAACATTTTGAACATATGTGCAATTTTAACTTTAAACCGCTTTTATTCATTTTAAAGAAGATTGAAAGCCGTTTAAAACATGTATTTGGATCGCGTCAAATGAAATGCACCCGCAATCCGAAATATATTTTATTCAACGTTTTAGGATTTGGATTTGGGTTACATGAAATGCATACTCTAGTTTAGGAAGGTAAAATTATTAAAATAACGCGCCTAAAGCAACTAACGCGTTGTTATCTTTGCGAGGGCCATGAAAACTTGCTAAATGACACACTTCGAATTCTAAGTATTTTTAAAGGGAATAATTAAAGAGGGCCACGCATTTGTGATTTTGTTTGGCGCGGCACACCTCAATCCTACTTTTAATGGATGTCCTAATTAAAGCTCGAAGAGTCATAAATTATTGTTGCCTATTATGGTTCGTCTTTATTCTAAATAATGGCCTTAAAATTAATTAGCAATGGATATCGTTAAAGGTTCCCTATGGTCTTTTAGCTAACAATCAAAAGCCTTAAATGGGCTCCGTACGTTAAGACCAAAACCAGGTGAACATCGGTACAACTGGACCTTACAGGAAACGAAATTGTGACCCAAATTATATTCAATGAGGCTGCCCGACTTGGGCCCAAAAGTGAACCCAAATTTGCAACCTCAAATGCGCCTGGATTCAATATTGAATCCTTACAGGCCCAAATCCAACTAAATTCATCAAAACCAATCACTAGGGGGTCAATACATGTGCAAGTCACCTCTGGACTTTTACTACTTAACATTAGACAATCATGTGACACTTAACAAATGAAAAGGCATTGCAAATTCAAAAGAAGAAAACCACTTAGAAATAAAATTCAACAATTAGCTATGAGCTAAACTCCAATTTTTAAATCCTAGACCTAGGTTTAAATACATCATGAGGACTTAAATTCCAAATGGATCTCAATGCAAACTACCAGAGAAACACCATGTTCAATGTCGAATACCAATGGCTTCTAGACTATATCAAGCTCCAACTAATAAACACTTTAAATTACCAGGATATGAATTTGTCAACTGAAAGGGCAAAAGCAAAACCATGAATGAGTTGTATTCAAGACTAAGCCTTGAATGAACAATTCTACAGCATAATCAAACCATACAACTTCAATTAGAGGAACAGATAACATCCTTATGTCCTAATCATAATCAACATATTTAAAGAGTCCCAACAGTCCCTAAATCATTACATTTATACAGGTGCAACCTCAAAGTCTAAAAAGAAAATAGACTATAAACTGTATGACTACTTATTCATGATAATTGACATGAAAATAAGCAGGAATTGTAAAAAAACTAATAGCCTCTGATCATGGGAACAAAACAGCCATTCCAAACTTGATTCCATAAAAATTCAAATGTATATTACTCATGATTCAAGTGCCTTTCATACTTGAAAATTGAAAAGATAGGAAAGAAATGAGGAAGCAATAAGCAACAAACAACCCAGCAATCAACACCCAGGAGGAGTAGACCAAAAACCAGCTTAATTTAGCCAATGAAACAGTAATTTCAACTCACGAGCAATCAATGCGACAGTAGAGTAGTAAAAGATGCAAAACAACTCCAAATCACATACTCAAACTATATTTTTTTCACCAAATCATAGCCAAGGAAGTCTGTTAAATAGTCTGGCTATCAAAAGGCAATCGAAAATCTAACAGACAGACTTTGGATAGCTTTTCAACTATGAAAATAGGAATTTCATAACTTAGAACTATCCGTCTCAATTTTCTAAAATTTGATCTCTTAAGCTCTTTCTATTTGTGTTTGAATGTGTGTCTCCTCTATACTCTTATCTATATCCTGTGTCTCATAATTTTTCAGCCTTCAAATAGGCTTCTAATTAGTGCTATCTCCATTACAAATCTATTTTTAATTTTTTAATTTTCTACTGACTAGTGTTGTTTATCCAAATCCAGTAGTGCACCATTATCTTTGTTAGCAGCCCACTAAGTTAATTACTGAAGATCCAAATTTTCCAAACTACCCCCTGAAATCCCTGTTATTACCTTAGAAAACAGACCAAAACATGGGTCAAATTGACCCAAATCGATTTGGTGTGGGTCTGTATAGCCTAGGTTTTGGGCTTCAAATTTCAACGTCCAAGTCCAATTCAGAGAGTAGAAAGATAGCAAAGCATATCAAATTTCAATCGGACATCCGAACCAAATGCTCTCAATCGGCCCAAAGCTAAAAGAAACTAACTAACTAACTAATGAATTCAAACAAGACTAAAGAAGCTAATAACTAACATTAATTCTAAATTAAAAGAACCACATACAGAGATAATTTTGAAAACACAGAAGAAAGAGAGGAAAAATAGAAGAAGATAAAAGAAGAAATGAAATGGAAAAATACTGGACTTACATATTAAAGCAGGCGAACATAAATAATAAAGGAAACTTACCAGTTCAAGCTTGACCTCGTGACCGACCTTCCGATTTAAATCACCAAATAAGGTCAATCACTTATTCTTTGTCAAGAATAAGTGAATAACCTTATTTTGTGAAGAAATCGGCCCTAAAGCTTATGAAGACCTGGAGCATCAGGTTTTTGTTTTTGGCTTTTAGGTTCGAACCTTTAGATTTAAGATTCGAATCGTTCTAGTAATATTCGAGGGCAAGTATTCATGGATTTGGAAAGAGGGGTCTTGGTGGTCATGGGGTGTCGATTTGGGATCGGTTTGAGGCGGTAGCACCACCGAAGAATCTTGTGGCGTTGCTAGGATTTATGGTTTCAAATTGATATTCGACGGGTTTGGCTCTGATTCGAAGGTAGCAGTTTGGATATTTGGGAAGAGGATGTTGAGGGGAGTTTGGGGTGTAATTTTGGTGGTGATTGGTGACTGACCGCCGCCGTGGGCGATTTTAGTCGGGCGGCCAGCGGCGGTGTAAGGCGGTGGAAAGTTTGGTCTCTGAAAGGTTAGAAATGGAAGAGAGAGGGGGTGTTTGAGGGGGCTGGGTTTATTTGGACATTTATATACTGGAGTAGGGATTGAATCCAGGTCGTTCGATCAAATGAGATCAACGGCTTGGATCAATCCACTTAATAAAACTGTATCATTTAGATACCCTTGAGACTAGATCGGTCTCTGATGGAAAGGATCGGGGCCGGATATGGGTGAGGGCAATAATCTGGACCGTTTGATCAACATTCTTTAACGGCTCCAATTAACTATATCCAAACGATGTTGTTTGGTTTGAAGCTAGAGATGGACTCTGTTTGGGGCGGGTCTGGGCCGGTTCTGGGGTGGGTTTGAATGGGTAATTGGTTTGGGCTGGGGATTTTGGCCCAAATTTTCCTCTTCTATTTAATTCTTTTTCCTTTTCTATTTATGTCCCAAATTATTTTCCAAAACTGAAACCTAAAATCTTAAATTAAATTATAACACAAAATTGACCTAAAAATACTAATTAGCTCTAAATAATAATTATCACAAAATACCAAATCACATAATTAAAAACTAAAACGCAAAGTGCATTATTTTTTGTGATTTTCCCTTTTTTTTTATAAAAAATACTTAGTTATTAATTAATTCCAAAATGTCTAATTAAATCCTAAATGCCATTGCAACATTTTTTTTATTTTTTATTAATTTAAGGCAGAATACATCGATAGCCCCTTGAACTTATCCATGTTTTTTCACTAAGACACTTTATCTTAAGTCTGTTCCATTTGAACACTTCAACCACATCTCAAATGTGTCATTTAGACACAATGTGCTGACCTGGTAAGGCAAGTGTTTCTCACATTTCTGAGGTGCGTGAACTTCATCCAAAAATCAAACTTCACGCACTTTTTGCCGAAAAATGAATAGACTCGCCAAAAAATTTTCCGATGAATTGTTCTTTTTCATTTTTCAGATCTGTGGCCCTATTTCTTCACCTTCTTCCTCAAGCTCCTTCAATATTTCCACCATCCAAAAAGCAAACTTCACGTACTCTTTAGAATTCATAGGCTCTGTTCTTTGCCATATCTCCCAACCCAATTACAAGTTTTCTTTTGAACTTGAAAAACAACCTCAACCCAAAAATATGCTTTGGAAGAACAAGTGGGAAAACGGAAGAAAAAAGTGTGCTAATTTATCTTCGAAATTGATTCTCTATGTGAATGACCATGACTAATTCTTTCAAGTTTTTGCAACACACAATAAAAGTTATAAATAATTTCTTTGTTGTTTCTAGAATTGCAATCAGAACAAGTTTTAAAGAACTAATATAGCAAAAACAGGCGGGAAGGGGGAAGAAGCAACAGTGTGGGAGGGAAAGGGAGGCAAAAGATTTATCGGAGAAGAAGAGGGAAGAGGAAGGGAGAGGGTTTTCTGCTATTTTTGTTTTCTTTTTTAAATATAATTGTCATTTTTAAAGAAAATTACACGTGTCAGTCATTTATTTATTCATTTGACACGTCACAAGCGTGTGAATTACACGCATATTTATATTTTGGCTGCCTACCAATTTTTTATCTAAATGACACATTTAAGATGTAGTTGGAGTGTTCAGATGGGACGGACTAATAATAAAGTGTCTAAGTAGAAAATGTGGACAAGTTTAAGGAGCTCCCGACGTATTCTGCCTAAATTTAACAAATAAACATGTATGGACAAATACAAACAATAACAGAAAATATCATGAAAATTCACAAAATTGCACACAAAGAAAAAATTATTTTATTTTGAGTTCTTTGGGAGTAATTCGTGTGAGACAAAAATCATGTGCTCACAGCTGCCCCTCTTTGTCCGAAAATACGAAGAGTTTTCGTGCAAAGATAAAGTGAGCGGACATGAGCGATTTTTGCCCGTTTGAATACTCCGTATGAAGAATTTCTTTGAAATATTTGACTGAACCTCTGCTTCAAAGGTTTCCTACATATCCTTGGCTATAAAGGAATCAGGTCAATGTAGTTTGGAAATTTTTGATAGCTGGGACTACCATGAAGCTGTGATTTACTGTTGTTGTTGTTGTTGCTGCTACTGCTTACTGACCCCTTTATTACACCATGCTAAAAAATAAAGAAGCTAGACTAAACTATGGTCTATGAATTACAAAGACTTATTCTCAAACTTGTTCCATGACCGTTATTGCCTTGTCGACTTGTATTTTCCTATAGCAGTTCCTTTGTTGCTATCTTGCACCGAATTATTGAAATGTTCTCCCTTTTCTTTAGGCGAGTACCTGTTTTCCAATCCTTTAAACGTTTCCCTCTGATCATTGTTGTCTTCCTTTGTTCTCCAGGCGGGCTCCTGACTTCTTGACTTGAATGTATTTCCTTGCTCTCTAGGTGGGCTCCTGACTTCTTGACTTGAATGTATTCTCTTGCTCTCCAGGTGGGCTCCTGACTTCTTGACTTAAATGTAATTCCTTGCTCTCCAGGTGGGCTCCTGACTTCTTGACTTGAATGTATTCCCTTGTTCTCCGGGTGGGCTCCTGACTTCTTGACTTGAATGTATTCCCCTGCTCTCCAGTTGGGCTCCTGACTTCTTGACTTAAATGTATACCCTTGCTCTCCAGGTGGGCTCCTGATTTCTTGACTTGAATGTATTCCCTTGCTCTCCAGGTGGGCTCCTGACTTCTTGACTTGAATGTATTCCCTTGCTATCCAGGTGGGCTCCTCACTTCCAATACTTCAACTGTATTCCCTGCTCTCCAGGCGGGCTCCTGACTTCAAAATAGACAAAAACAAAGAAAATTTTTCTGCTCCAGTTTGGTAGCTAAGCGCATATCATATTACCAAATATCAATAAAACTTGAAAACTGAAACTTGAATTGTACTCCCTTGTTCCTTGTTTTCTAGGTGGACGCCTGAATTCCATAACTTCAATTATTCTTCCTTGTTCTCCAGGTGGATGCCTGACTTCCATAACTTCAACTATTCTTCCTTATTCTCCAGGTGGACGCCTAGATTCCATAACTTCAACTGTTCTTTCTTGTTCTCCAGGTGGACGCCTGATTTCCATAACTTCAACTATTCTTCCTTGTTCTCCAGGTGGACGCCTGACTTTCATAACTTCAACTATTCTTCCTTGTTTTTCAGGTGGACGCTTGACTTTCATAAATTCAACTATTCTTTCCTTGCTCTCCAGGTGGACGCCTGACTTCTATAACTTCAACCATTCTTCCTTGTTCTCCAAGTGGACGCCTGACTTCTATAAATTCAACTATTATTTCTTTGTTCTCCAGGTGGGCGCCTAACTTCTATAACTTCAACTCTTCGTCTTAAAACCCGTATTGTCTTCCCTGTTCTTCAGACGGGCACATGACTTTAATAAAATAGACAAAACAAAAGAAAATTTTCTGCCCCAATTTGATAACGGTTTGGTATTTTCTCCTTTCCTTGCGGAAGGTTTCTCTGCCATCACCAACATTTCTTGTACCTGTTTCAAGTCAAAGAAAATTTTGGTCAGTTTAGAGTGTGATGATTGGTTGTGATACTCTTGCTGGGGATGGTTTTCCCCTTTCTCCATTCCATGCTCTATTTTGCCCAACAGTTTTGAATTTGATCGGGAATTTTCTACCTTCTGACTACTCCTTTGCCACAAAATTCCTGTCTGTTGTTTTCCATTTCTAGCCTTCTTATCTGAAACTTTCCAATTGTTTCTTTCCCACTTTAGACGTCTTTTCTGATCCCATACTTTCACGGAATCTTAATCATTCCATCATTTGGTTTTATAATGATGCCTTTTATGTCCAATCACCTTATCTTCAGCCTGTCCTACCCGCACTTCACTTTGCACCATATTGGAAACTGGTAGTAAAACTCTGACAATCTTTCTTATTTGTTAAAAACAAAGTATTATTGCAAAAGCCTTAGCCAAAAGAAATGAAATGCGATGATTTCAAAAGATAAAAAATAAAGAAGAAAATCTTCCTTTGGAAGACTGTTTGAGAAAAGAAAAGGACTTATCTGATTGGGATAACCGATCCCAATGACCATGTTGTGCAATTCGGATTAATCAAAACCAGTCTATTAAATCAATCAAAATTTCCAACTGTCTTTCTTTGCACCTCAAGGTTTGCACAACCCAATTCTTTTGCCGAATCACCATCTTTGTTCAGCTTGGTGCTTTGACGGATCTTTGTCGTCAACCTTATCTCATTTGTTCTTTCTCAATTCCTTGTCACCTTATGGTTCCCGTGAAGGTTTTCACCAACAAGACTCTCTCATTTTTGGATTCTCTCGGCTCCCATCACCTTATAGTGCCCTTGCGGGTTTTCACCAATAAGACTCTCTCATTTTTCATTTCCTCTCAGCTTTCGTCGCCTTACAGTGCCCTTGCGGGTTTTCATCAATAAGACTCTCTCATTTTTTTCATTTTCCTTGATTAAACCAGAGTATTGCCTTTGACTTGCTTGACTTGGCATCTCTCAAAGACTGATCGGGAGGTCTTTATTTGGACACCAATGTGGGTTCTTGGGTGTGGTTGGAAAGAAAAGGGTATCAAAAAGGCTCAAACCAACTTTAATGGGTTAAAATTACAACTTTTGGAATCACACTTACTTCCATAATCACAACTTCTGCCCCAGTTTCTTGCTTGGGGTTCTTTTGATTTTCATTTTACTATGACCGAGCCGTGAGGCTGTACCCTTTACAGGAATCAGGTCAAACGTAGTTCACATGGTTTTCCTTATTGTTACAGTTTTCTTTTCACTTATTATTATTATTTTTCCCTTTCTGTCTGTTTTTTTTCATTCTTTTTGTTCTTTTTGGTTATTGATTCCAAAAGAGGGGTATGAAACAAAATAAATAAGGCTCAAAAGGAGAAACAATAGGTAAAGTGTTTAGATAGCAGAATAGATTGCCTTCGTCATTTCAATCTTCGAGATAATGCCAAGTACAAACAATCAATAATTATACCAAAGAAATCATACATAATATCTCTTTACTGCATCGGAATTGAAAGTCATATCTATGTATTTTCCTTCAATATCTGTTAAACATAAAGCTCCATTAGACAATACTCTGGTCACAATGAACGGTCCTTGCCAATTCGGGGCGAACTTGCCCTTCGCTTCAGCCTGATGTGGAAGGGTATGTTTCAACACTTGCTGACCCACTTCAAACTTTCGGGGACGCACCTTCTTGTTGTATGCTTTTGCCATTCTCTTCTGATACAACTGACCATGACATACTACTGCTAATATTTTTCATCAATCAAGTTCAATTACTCCAAATGGGTTTTGACCCACTCGTCATCATCAATCTCAGCCTCAGCAACAATTCGAAGGAACGAGATTTCAACTTCCGTAGGTATCACTACTTCAGTGCCGTATACCAATAAATAAGGAGTTGCACCTACTAAAGTACGAACAGTATTGCGATAACCCAACAATGCAAATGGTAACTTTTCATGCCATTGCCTGGAACCTTCTACCATTTTCCTCAATATCTTCTTTATGTTTTTGTTGGCTGCCTCGATTGCTCCATTCGCCTTGGGACGATATAGGGTGGAATTGCGATGCGTAATCTTAAACTGTTGACATACTTCCTTCATCAAATTGCTGTTAAGATTAGCACCATTATCTGTGATGATTACCTTTGATATACCAAATCGAAAGATGATATTTGAATGAACAAAATCAACCACTGCTTTTTTGGTTACAGACCTGAAAGTTTTAGCCTCAACCCATTTGGTAAAATAATCGATGGCTACCAGAATGAACCTGTGCCCGTTGGATGCTGCCAGATCAATGGGTCCAATGACATCCATGGCCCAAGCAATGAAGGGCCATGGTGCTGACATTGTGTGCAATTCTAATGGCGGAGAATGAATCAGATCACCTTGTATCTGGCATTGATGACATTTGCGCACAAAGCTGATACAATCTCGCTCCATGGTGAGCCAATAATACCCTGCTTGAAGGATCTTCTTTGCTAACACATATCCGTTCATATGTGGTCTGCATACCCCTGAATGTACTTCTATCATGACAGCCGTGGCTTGTCTAGCATCTATGCATCTTAGGAATCCAAGGTCGGGTGTTCTTTTGTATAAAACTCCTCCACTGAAGAAAACAACCGTCGAATTGTTCTTTTTTGATCTCCCGTGGCTTACACCAGGTATATCCCCATTCTGATGTACTCGTTGATATCATGGAACCATGGTTCTCTATCGAGTGCTTCTTCCACCATGTTACAGTAAGCATGCTGATCTCGTACTTGAATATGCAGAGGATCGACATAAGCTTTTTCTGGATGGTGAAACATCGACGCCAAGGTGGCCAAAGAATCGGCAACCTCATTATGGACTCTTGGAATATGTTTGAACTCCACTGATCGAAACCTCTGACAAAGATCATATAAACATTGTCGGTACAGTATGAGCTTCAAATCCCGTGTTTCCCATTCTCCTTGAATTTGATGCACCAGAAGGTCTGAATTTGCCAAGACCAAGACTTCCTGGACATCTATGTTTGCCGCTAACCTTAAACCCAAAATGCATGCCTCGTACTCAGACATTTTGTTGGTACGATAGAAACGAAGCTGAGCCGTAACAGGATAGTGATGCCCCGTTTCAGAAATAAGCACAGCCCCTATTCCAACTCCTTTCATATTTGCAGCCCTATCAAAGAAAATTTTCCATCCTGGTTCTTCGGGTAGTTCCAATTTATTAATATGCATCACCTCTTCATTAGGAAAATAAATCCTCAATGGCTCGTATTCTTCATCGACCGGATTCTCGGCCAAGTGATCGGCCAGTGCTTGGGCTTTCATTGCAGTCCTCGTCATATAGACGATGTCAAACTCTGTGAGTAATATTTGCCACTTTGCCAGTCTCCCTGTGGGCATAGGCTTTTGGAAGATATACTTCAACGGATCCAAGCGTGAAATGAGGTAAGTAGTGTACGATGATAGATAATGTTTCAATTTTTGTGCTACCCAAGTTAGGGCGCAACATGTCCTCTCAAGGTGAGTGTACTTAACCTCATAAGCCGTGAACTTCTTGCTAAGATAGTAGATGGCTTGTTCCTTCCTGTCGATGATGTCATGCTGCCCCAGTACACAGCCAAATGAATTTTCCACGACCGTTAAATAAAGAATCAAAGGTCTCTCTGGCTCAGGTGGAACTAGCACAGGTGGATTTGACAAGTACCCCTTTATCTTATCAAATGCCTCTTGACACTCCTCAGTCCATTCGACCACAGCATCCTTCTTTAACAATTTGAAATAGGTTCATAAGTTGTTGTGAGCTGAGCAATAAACCTGTTGATGTAGTTCAACCTTCCTAACAGACTCATCACTTCAGTCTTGTTCTTCGGGGGTGGTAATTCTTGGATGGCTTTGATCTTTGATGGTTCCAACTCAATGCCTCGCTGACTGACTATAAATCCCAACAGCTTTCCAGATGGAACACCAAATGCACACTTGGTTGGGTTAAGCTTGAGGTTGTACCTGCGAAGCCTTTGGAAAAACTTCCTTAAATCTCCCACGTGGTCATCCTGTTGCTTTGATTTTATGATCACATCATCCACGTACACCTCAATTTCCTTGTGTATCATATCATAAAATATAGTAATCATTGCTCTCATGTAGGTTTCCCCAGCGTTCTTCAAACCAAATGGCATTACCCTATAGCAATAAGTTCCCCACGGTGTGATGAATGCCGTCTTTTCTGCATCTTCCTCATCCATCAGGATCTGATGATACCCGGCATAGCAATCCACAAAAGATCCAATATCACGCTTTGCACAATTGTAAATCAAGATATGGATATTTGGTAGTGGGAAGTTATCTTTTGGGCTTGCTTTGTTGAGATTGCGATAGTCAATGCATACTCTGATTTTTCTGTCCTTCTTTGGCACCGGCACAACATTTGCCAACCAATCAGGATACCGAGTGATTCGAATAACCTTTGCATCTAGCTGTTTGGTTATCTCTTCCTTGATCTTTACACTCATATCAGTTTGAATTTTCTCAATTTTTGCTTGACGGGAGGGAATATCGGGTCAGTGGAAAATTTATGAACCACTAAGTCGGTGCTTAAACCCGCATGTCATCATATGACCATGCAAAAACATCTTTGAATGCCATAAGTGCTTTGATTAATTCTTCCCTGATATTAGGTTCAAGATGGACGCTTACTTTGATTTCTCTGATATTATCCGTGTTCCCTAGATTGATGTCTTCTGTATCATTTAGATTGGGTCTGCGTTTTTCTTCGAAGTGACTAAGTTCCCTACTAATCTCTTCGAAGGCTTCATCCTCATCATATTCTATCTCATCATCACATTTTACTTCTTGCACTATTATTTCGGAGCCATATTGATTTTCTAGACTGGGTTGAGGATCCATCATGCATGCCATGTCATTAGGACCAGTATAAAAAGAACTGTATAAAAAGAAAAGAAGAAGACAAAAAATCAAAATAAGGAATGAAGAAGAGACATTTTATTTTATTGAAAGATACAAAACAAAGGTTTGCACACTTTTAGACAAATTGAAAAAATAAAAATTTGGATTACGACCCTGGAATAATCCAGACAAACTTGAAGGAAAATCAGAGCGAACTACCAGGACTCCTTCTGAGTGGAGAGAGGAGTAGCCTTCCAATTATTAATCTTTGTCTCCGGACCTACAAATTGCACTTCTGCATTACTAGGACCTACTCCACTTTCTACCATGTTCACATCATTGAACAAATTCTCAAACTTCTTTATCAACTCTTTATTAGGATTGATCATAGGACCAGGAACTGTTGTTGCTAGGCGTCCTCTGGTACCAGGCTTGACAAATGATCTGGAGAGGCATGGGACCGGATTTGGAAGGACCCATGCCCTCTGTTTCAACTTCTTAGCTCTTCTGATATCTGCAGTTGTAGGCTTGAATCCCAAACCAAATGTTCCCACATTTAGAGGGAGGGATACTGGCTGTATAATACCCTGAAGGGATGAACCCAAACCTTTCCCGGGCATAAAGCTGTTCCTCAACATTTCATAGGCTGCCATGACGGATGCGGAGGTTATCTTTGCATTCAGAATGTATTTCCCCTCCGGAATTTTCTCAACCAACACTATGTCACAAACTTGGTATACGCATTGCCCATTGTCATCCTCTACTTTGATGAATGGTACAATGGTGTCACTGTGGGAGCGCAGATTATCCTCACCATGTACCAGAATTTATTGTCGGTCCCATTCAAATTTAACCATTTGATGCAGAGTAGATGGAAACGCCTTGGCGGCATGAATCCAGGGTCACCCCAACAAAAGGTTGTAAGAGACTGCCACATCCAACACTTGAAATTCCATAGTAAACTCCACGGGCCCAATCGTCAGCTCCAACACTATGTCCCCGACTGAATCTTTGCCTCCGCTGTCGAACCCCCGAATGCAAATACTGTTCTTGCGGATTCTGTCATTATCCACTTTCAATTTGTTCAACGTAGAGAGAGGACAAATGTTTGAACTAGACCCATTTTCGATCAAAACTCGAGTAACCACAGATTCTTCGCACTTTACTATAAGATAAAGGGCCCTATTATGCTCTGTACCTTCTTCCGATAACTCATCATCGGCAAAAGTAACCCTGTTCACCTCAAATATCTTATTTGCTATCTTTTCCAAGTGGTTTACTGAGATCTTGTCAGGAACATGGGCGTTGTTCAGGATTTCCATCAACGCCTGACGATGTTCATCTGAATGGATCAATAATGAGAGTAATGAAATCTGAGATGGTACCTTCTTCAACTGCTCTATAATAAAATAATCCTGCATCTTCATCTTTTTCAGGAACTCTTCTACTTCCTCTTCAGTCACGGATTTCTTCATTGACGTCGGATTAACTTTTCTCAATTCTGCGGGAGCAAAACACCTTCCTGAGCGAGTTAACCCTTGGACTTCGCAGACGTCCTCCTTGACTTCCTTTCCTTTATAAGTTACTGTAACACGGTCATAATTCCATGGAATTGCTTTGCTGTCAACTATCGGTAATTGGATTGCCAGCTTGATGATGACGGGATCTGCACAAGCACCTTTCACGACTACAATGGGTTTGCTTGCCACTCCTGGCACAACTATCTTTATCCTTTCTGCCTTGGCTACAACTTCATTCGAATTCCCCTTCTCAACTTTTACTGATGGTTCAACACTTTTCTTGCTCAATGTGAGCATTGACTCTCCACCTGACTGCTCAACTGTCTTGGATCCACTGGTCCGAATCATCATGACGGTCTGCGATGGCTTCTTAAGCTCTCCCTCTTTATGCACTATCTCGATCATGTTTGTCTTTTGATGAGCCGACATTGGATTTCGATTGATGTTGGGTGCTTTAGGAGCCTGAACTTCAATTCTGTTAGTATCAATGAGCTCTTGAATAGCACTTTTCAAGTGCCAACATTTCTCTGTTTCATGACCAGGAGTACTAGAACAATACTCACAGCTTACAGAATAGTCCAGATTTTTCGGTGGATTTGGCAGTTTGGACTGTATTGGCCTTAGCATATCCAATTGTCTTAGCCTGTGGAACAGACTAGTATATGATTCTCCCAATGGCGTAAAGGTTTTCTTCTTCTGTAACCTTTCATCCTTGAATGCTTGGTTAGGCCGGAAACCTGGTCTAGGAGGGTTTCGGTAAGCTCTTGGAGGTGGGTAAGCATTTTGCGGAACATGAGCACACCATTGCGCGTGGATAGGAGGTTGGATATATTATTGTGCATGGTGGACAGAAAATTAAGGTATTGGTGGAGGATAGTATTGTTGAGGTGGACTATACTGGGTGTGGGGGTAAGCTTGGTGGGGTCGAGGTTGATTGTAATGGTAAGATGATCCCCTCGGTCCAAACCAATTTCCTGCATCGGCTATTGCCACGTCCTCTATCTTCTTTTTTTCGATTCCTCATGTGCCACCCTAAATAGCATGGGTGGTAGCTTTGTAGCCGAATAACTCATGATTTTGTTTGACTTGAGGCCTTCCTCTACCATTCCTCCCATTTTTACCGCCTCGTTGAAAGATTTTCCTACAGCCGAGANTGAAGATTTTGCTGTGTTTTTTCTCCAACTTTGTCAATGATAATCGGTCAGGAATGATCTCAAGATTGTATTGGAAATGATCGGCAAATGCTTGTGCCAGATCGTCCCAGCTATACCATCTTCCATGATCTTGTTGTGTGCACCATTCTAGTGCTGATCCACTCAAACTCTGACTGAAGTAAGCCATCAACAACTCATCTTTTCCTCCTTCTCTCCTCATCTTGATGCAAAACCCTCTTAAGTGCGCCACTAGGTCACCGTGCCCGTTGTACAAGTCAAACTTGTGCATCTTGAATCCCGCCGGTAATTGCACATTTGGAAACAAACACAGGTCCTTGTAAGCCACACTCACCTGTCCTCCTAATCCCTGCATATCTCTGAATTATTGCTCTAGGCTTTTCACTTTTCTGAATATCTCCTCCTGTTCAGGGTCTTTGGATGGTTTTTCCACTCCTATTGGGAGGTCCATATGCAGAGTATAAGAGTAGGGTTCAGGATCTTTGAAAGTGGGCTCCAGGGGGTAATATTAGTTGTCTTGGACAGAGAACATAGGCTCGCTAGAGGATGGGTGGAGTGTGGCTGGTGGAGATGCCACGAAAATTGGTGTGATTGGTAGAGGAGGGTATGGAATTGGTTTTGGTGGAAGAGCTTGGGGTGTATGAGAAGTGGTTCCCTGGTAGTGTTGGTAGATGGGAAAACTAGGGGATGAATCAGAAACAAGCTGTTCCGAAGACTGAGCCGGTGTTGGGATGAAGGTAGGGTTAGCAGGATAGGCTGGTGGTGGTTGACCCTTGGTCCAGGCCTGATACATCTCGGCCATCTGCTGTTTCAGTTGGTACATTTCCTCTTTCATTGTATTCACATCTAACTCTTCCACCTCGGCATTTGTCTCTCTATCTGGACTGGACATGATTTATTCTATTTCTCCTTTGGATCTGGTTTGATATGAGTGGGTTGCCAATATGCTAAATAACTAATAATTCTTGAATTCTGTAAATCAAAAGAAAACTTGTTAGTCATTAGTATTTACAGATATGCAATCTCATATTGGGATGCAACGCACCTAAGCATTTCAGCAGTTCTATCATGTATTTGAATGGTTGCTTACGTCATCTCGGCTTTTCTTAATTACATCATTTTATTGATACTCATATCTTTCTTTATTTGATCCCCCTTTTTTTATATACAATTTTTATTTGTGGTCGAATCTTATGGAGATTGCCTACGCATCATGTCCCCGCATGAATCAGACCGTGCGTAGTTCTCGCCAGATGTAAAAATAAGTAGCAAAATATTTTTTAACCTCTTATGAAAACAACTGCTTTGATTACAACACTTGACACACTTAGAAGAAATTAACAGACTTTGAAAATACAAAAATGCAGACTCAAAAGGACCAACCGACCAAGTTACAAATTTTAATAAGAAAGTACAGACTCAAACAAAGATCAGGAATACATTAATGCTTCGAAAATTCCTGGGGCCCATGGGGCATCATTCAGCCTCGCCGCGGGCCATTGTGCAAGATCCCCCAGGAGCCTCTCTAAGTCATTCATGATTTGCCGGACAAATGTCATCACCGCCACAAAGAAAGTGGTGCGGCTCATGTCTTCACATGCTTGGCATTTCCTAACAATATAATCAGCAATAGCTATGACCATTTCTCTGATCCTTCCATTATCCTGAATCAACCGCTATATCAGCTGATTCCGTGCTTCTAGCACTTGAGAGTCATGAAGGAGTTAATTTTGTAACTAATGCACTTCTTCCTCCATCCGAGCCATCAGATCATAACAGTGATCCCTATCTGCTTTGAAATTTTTAGCTTGTTTGATTAGCTCATCCTCGAGAGTTGCTATCTTTCTTTTTAGGATGGTGATGGCCCCTTCATAGTCTCTTTTTATTTATTGCACGAACCGTGCCCGCTCTTCTGCACCTTTTGTCCATCTTGCCCGGATCTTTGCCAGACTAGCTTCAGATTTTTCCAGGTTCTCTTAACATTCGAGGGCTTTCTTTTTCAGTCCATTTATGAGTCTTTTATCGGCCCGGCTCCTTTCTGAGTTTTTGGCGGCTATTTTACTCTTCTGGATCTGAGCTTTGAGGGCTTCATTTTCCTGAGCTAGTTTTTTTTCTTTCGCCTTCACCTGCAGTTGCTTGGATACTGTTGTTGAACTTGAGGTCCCTGATTTGCATTTCTGACTTGCTTATTTTGGCCTTATAGCTTTCTTCCTTTGCTAACCAACCCCACTGTTCTTGCGAGTCATTGGTGAATTGTTACACATGAGCTCTTTCAGTAGGTCTTTCAGGAATCTGAAACCTTTTGCCGAACCAAATGGCATACTTGGGGTCTACTTCACCTCCAGCTAAGTCCCGAACCATGGTCTTAGGCTCCAAGAATTTGCATTGATTCCATACTTCACGAACCCTTCCTTCTGGAAATGTGTCCTTTGGACCCAATTCTATGACATGTTTGCTTAAATCTTCATCGCGGGGAATGGTTTGAAATATGCCCAGTTGACGCAATACTCTGTGAGGAGCATATGGTTGAATGCTCCGGATACCCATAAGGAGAACGTAACACACTTCAGTCGACATGTATATTGCTTCGGTGATAGGAAGCCATCCGAACTCCCACTCAATTTTATCGGCAATCAAAGAATTTAAGTGTGTAACCCAAGGCTTAATACCTTCAGGAAAAACAATACCTCCATTCGGTTTTCAAATTTATCGACGCATTTCAAACCGGTCAGACCGTGGTTCATGTATCCAATCCGGTGGCAGAGATGTTTGATAATATGTAAATTAGACTATAATTAGGCCCTAAAGAACCACATTTTTGTATAGCTTTTACGGTAAAAAGTGATAACAAAATGCTCTGATTAGTGCTTTTCATGCTTTGCAGGCTATATCCAATAAAAAAAGTCTATGGAGTACTTTTGAGATTAATTACGGAGAAAAGGAGGTCAATCATACAATATCCACAAAGTGCACCAAGCGAAGGGACAAAACCAGAACTGAAGCTGGTTTGCCGCTGTCCGGGCGTAACTGCAGTAGGATAGTGGCAGAACACTACTGCAAATTCTGAAGGCCACTCTGGCCGCGGTCCTGGCGTAACCGCTGTAGGACCGCGGCAGGACCCGTAAACTTTAGGGAACAAAGTGAAAAACACGGGATTTTAAGCCCTAAACCCTATATTAAACGAAGGAAGCTGGCCAAGAAAGAGGAGAATGATTTTTTGGAAGCGAAAAACATCAGAAGGAAGGGAAATAGGCAAGGAGGATCATTGGGCATCAATCTTTAATCTTCTTCTTTGTTCTTTTACCTTTGAATATGAATTCTTTTGAGATTTTTGTTATTTTCATGAGTAGCTAACGTTTCTAATCTAAGGTTTTGGTGGAACCCGTTGGGGATGAATTTATTGTGATATTAATATAGTTTTGATTGGTTGTTAATCTCTATTTGTTCAACTACATTCTTGTTGTAGTTGATTAAAGGGCCTTTAATTAGCTGTGCCTATTTATTATGTATCTACTTGAGAGAGAGTACATATTTAGGTAGTTGTTTGAACAACATCACTACCGGAGTATAGACGAGAGTCATAATCGAGGGTTTAGAGGTTGTAATAGAGATAACGATACCTCGGGTGCAATTTAAGTAAACTGTAATACGAATCTAGCTAACGTAGCTTGAGAGAGTGCATCTAGTAAATTATCATAATTGCTTGAGAGAGATTTATGATAGCTTGAGAGTTCATGATTGATAGAGGCAACTAAGTCAACGCTATAAGAAACATACAACCAAGGAAATCAAAAACGGGGGAAACCATTACCTTAGACCTTTATTCCAATTGTTTACAATTCAAGCATAGTTAGTTTTCAGCTGTTTATTTATTTTCAATCTCGTCTTCTTGGTGATATTAAACAGATACAGCTAAGCCTTAGTTCTCTGTAGGATTCGACTCCGGACTTTTAGACTGGATTATATTTTTAGCGACCGCTTATCCTTTTTAGGACTAGAGTTGGGCGTAATTAAATTTTGGCGCCATTGTCGGGGAACTAACAGTGTAGTTGTAGCTGTATATATTGCTAGGGTTCAAGTTTGAACTTTTTTTTGGTTTTTTTTTTGTTTTTTTTATAATTGTTGATTTGAGAAACATGACATCTTGGAATTATGGGAATTTAGGTGTAGATAATTCTACTATTGATCTCCATATATATTGTGAAGGAAACCACCTGTGGAAAAATTTTCAAAACATTCCTGAGAGCGAGTTATATGCACTAAATCTTTTTTGTGGAATGTGTGTGATGTGTGTGGTGGTAATAATGATCACTTTTATGGTTGCTCTTATATTTCTTATCTTCCCTCAACCCCTTACTATGATGGTTCTACCTTTTCTTATGAAGTTAATAGGAAGAAAAAACCTGGGAATGCAGACCTGAAGGAGATCAAGGATATGTTAAAGTGCCTTCTGAAATAAAATAATAAAAAATAATTACATATAGAAAGGCAAGAGGCAACTATTCGCAAGTTGGAGGCTCAATTGAGTCAAGTGGTTTGAGCTTTTAATGCTCAACAAGCCAATATTGAGGATAGTAGCCAAAAAGGGCATGAATTTGAGGTGTAAATTGGGGAGGTCAGAGTAGAACATCAATAACCTAGCCAATTACAATTTGAGGATGTCAATGTTAAAGAAGTGAGACTAGCGCCAACCAAGGACTTTGAGGATATAAATTTTGTTGACTCTAGTATCATTGATGTTGAGGATTTTGAAAGTCCTGAAGTTCATGTATTTGAGTGCATTGGTCCACACTCCAAGCATTTTTTCACATTGTGTTTGGATGATGATATAGAAATAGAGTCATCCGAACCAATTGAAGAGTCAAGGAATGAGGAACAAGGTACATATATTTCGAAATTCTTCTTGCTAGAAAGTCAGGATTACATACCTCATACAAAGGCCAAGGAGTGCAAAATATTACATTATTTCCTTGGGCCAGTTAGATCTGTTCCACCGCCCCATGACCATAATCATAAGCTTGAATCAAAACTTGGGGTTCAATTCATAAGCTCGAGGTGGAGGCAAAAAGTGATTCGCGTCGTGTCGCGACGTTAAATCAAGCGCTTGTTGGGAGGCAACCCAGCTTCATTGCTTTCTTTTATTTATTTTTAATTGTATTATTTTTGTAGTGTCAATTTTTTATTTTTCAGGAGCATGAAAAGCAAAGATTTTGGAAGGACCAAGCTTGGGAGAAGTCTGAGTACCCCATGAGCTGTTAGTGCTTCGGCCTTTAGCCTACCAGGAAGTCTCTTTTACCTTTTATTAGTTATGGTGTGTGTTGGGACAATGCACAATTTTAAGTGTGGGGTGAAGAGATTGTCTGGGTGACTTTCTATGCTATTTTAGTTGTGTTAGTTTAATTGAATATTTTTTTTAAATAGAAAAGATTGGACTTTTTTCGACGATGGATCTATTAGACAATTTTCTTGAGGGAGGTAAGTCTAAAGAAAATGCCAAAAAGATTTTTTTATTTTATTTTCTTTTTAGGTAGTGTAGTAATTCTCCGTTGGTTTTTCTTGAACCGGGTTAGGTAGATTTTTCTTTAATATTTTTAGGGCCCTTGGGACTCTCTTGGGCTAAGATGGGTGAGGGCAAGAATGCATCCCGTAGTGTACATACCTGCAAATAACTAAAACGAACTTGATGGTGCGACGTCTAAGCTCACTTGTAGACTCTTAATCTTATGCCTTAGTTTTGCACACCTTGTCTTACTTGAACGCTCACGTGAGTGTGTTGACAAACTAATTCGGAATGAGTTACATGCCAAGTGTGTGTAAGGTAATACATGTATTCTGTGCTTGCATGCGATACCTAGAACTTGCCCTGTGTGTATGCAAAGCGAAATAGAAGTTGTTTGGTCTTAGAGATGATTTAGGCATTTATTTGTGTAGCCTATATAATTATGAATCTACCTGTAAATATTACCATAGTTAACCCCTTCGATCCTGAAGCTTGTTTCTTTGATAACCTTACAATAACCTACATCCCTGTGTTTGAATAGCTTGACTTTTTGAACCTTTACCTCCTAGAAGTACTTGAATCGCTAAAGATCATATAAAAGTCAAAGTGTGGGGTGGTAATGGAGTGGGAAAAGGAAAATCAGAAAAATCTTGAATGGTGCAATGGTTATTAAAAAAATTGAATAATAGAAGAAGGACCTTGTAAAGTCAATGTAAAAAATAAATGGTGAACTTCACAGAGTAGCAGTTCTCTAGGAAGACTGTGAATAGTGACGCCATCACTATTCACCGGACCATAACTCCGGCGTCCAGCGGTGGAAAATCACAAGATTGGTATCAAAGGAACCCCTAATCTTTGCGCACAAACCCCAATTGGTTTCATAGACAAAATCATAGCCAATTGTTCTAGATCTTAATTTCTTTATTCTCGTGCATTGTAGCATCGAGAATTTCCAGAAATCTGCTCTCTTTGCGACAATGAAGTTTTGAAAAAATCCATGGATGCATCATCCTCTCCCCATACGTTGGATGTGGGAGAGATGAATCCAAACCTTAATATCATCAATTCTTATGCTACACGATTAATCACAAGTAATTCTGCCCAAAAGCCATAAAAAATGCAACTAAAACCTATTGAGATTCTCCATGGGGAACCTATGATACAATTTACAATGGATGAAGTTCAGCAATTCAGCATCGAGGAGGGATTACATCAAGCAGTGGTGATGAAGCTTGCGTACACGCACCCAACAGTACATGATTTACATAAGTCGATTCCGAAATTATTTGGGATTAAAGGCCACTGCCGCATAGGGCAACTAGAACATAGACATATGCTCATTAGATTTGATCTCTATGAAGACTACGTTCTTGTTGCATTGAAATCAGTTGGTTATATTCATTTCAATGGGGATGATTATCTGTACAGATTGTTCCCTTGGACATTGTTGTTTAATCCCAAAGAGGAGACTTCAAGGGCTTGGGTCTGGATTTCATTACCATTTCTGACTCCAGATTTATTTGCAAAGACATCTTTGCTTTCTATTGCTTCAGCTGTTGGAAAGCCAATGGCAATTGATAAGACAACACGGGAGAGATCACGACCAAATGCAGCATGATTCAAGGTGGAGTTAGATTTGCTCGATATTCACCCAAAGAGAACAAGGGTACAGTACGTGGACACAAAATCAGGAAGAATCATTGAACACTTTCAAGAGTTTGTGTATGATAATCTCCCAAGTTATTGCAACTACTGTAAACATCAAGGTCACGACGAAAAAAATATGTCGTGTGATGAATGGACAACGCGAGGATCAACCAAAAATTTTGGTCGAAAGGAATGGTGATAATGATTTGTTATTACCTACTGAAGAGATGAACAAGGTGGAAACATTACAAGGCGATGCCAGGGATTACTTAAATTCCAAAAGAGCAGGGCAGCAACAGACCTTGAATTTGAAGGCTCAAGGAGGGCAACAGGCTGTTACTGTCAACGAAGGTAAAGCTGTTGGTGTTCCCAAGGCTAATGTTCGGGTGGATACAATAAATAATGAAAGGCGCGACAAAGAACATCAGGGTGATGGAAAACAAATTGTGGTGAACAGGGCAGTCGAGGATCATTTGAATCTACCAGTAGTGCAAGCTTATGATAAGTTGCATTATTCTACAACTGTGATTGGGGTGTCAACTGCTGCAAGCCTAAAGGATGTTGTTGATTGAGCTGATACACTTATACAAAATGAGACTACTATATCTAATAGGTTAGCTGAAAGGGAGCAGCCAACTTTTGCGATTTGAAGCCTACTATAGCTACTACTGTTGCTTTGAATACAACTGCAAATATAGCTGATATCAATGCTGCTGAATCAGTTTGTCAAAGACCTAAGGGTTCTAATGAGGGTCTTATAGGATCTAGGTAAAAAAATTCTGGTAAGGGGAAGTCTATGGAGCAAATGGTATCAGCTGGGAAGAAAACTGAGGCAGTATGATCGACCAGCTGCTGCAATTCATGATGATACTCTGGATAATGCAGCTACAGGTCCTGGTTTTGATCGAGGTTCAATTGGTGTTCATGTGGATCCACATACTAGGGAAAAAAATGCTGAAGCTGGGCATCAATTAGCTGAAGGACATGAGCAAACTGTACAGAAACTAACAGAACAAGTTACTTCTATTTTTGCTGGAAAAGGGCAGCTACATGTGAATCCAACTAGTTGTGAGAAGCTAACTAATATGGATCGAGCTGCAGCCAGTGATACTGCAAATTGTGCAGATGATTGTCCAGATGCTACAGCAGTATCAAGGTTATATATGGATGTGAATGCACTCGTACAAAATCTTACAACTAAATATGGGCAACTAATGAGTGATAGTGCATTGTTGCCAATAATGCAGCATTACCAGATTTACAAAGTGGTAATGTTGATCTAAATACAACTGGTAATCGAAATCCAACTAAACGGGATACCAAGGAAGCAAAAACTTTTGAAACACATGCACTAAATTTTACTAATGGTTCACGACCAAATGCCAAGAAGATCCTACAGCAGACTGGGGATAATATAGCTTCAACAAAATGTGTGTGCAACTCTCCAGGCAGTGAAAGCTCAAAACATCAAGCTCTTATTCCTTTTAAAGAGCAAAATACTGGGGCAGTAACTCATACAACTTCAAAGGTGGAGGAGCTAATGAGAAATGCACATAGCTCCAATGTTCCGACATTGCATTACTCCAGTCCACATGTGGAAAAAATCATAAAAGAAGCACAGGAAGTAATGGTAATGAACACAACAATGGTCAAAAAACCATTTGTAACCTTTAACACATCCGTTTATGAAATTCCATCACAATCAATGGGGTCATGTTGGGATTATGGAGGAGAAGCATGGCAACTAATGCTTTCCACAGGAAATAACAATGATGGAGATGAGGAATGGGATTCGGATGCTGGCTTTGATGGAGAGTCGACTAATGAAGGTGCAGACCAACAGAGTGAAGAAGAAATCTCAATTGGATCACCATCCTTCACTGGAAAGGAACTCACATTGACTCCAAACAAACCTAATTCTAATACACCAGTCATAAGCAATACTTCAGGTGCAAGAACTTTGAGTCGAGCAGCAGCAACAAAACCAAAGAGCACTGTTTCAGCTATTAATGATCGAGCAACAACAACTTACAAATCTGGGCAGCAGCAATTTGAGGTGAAGCAACAAATTGTGAACACTCCTACTGCCATTTCTGATCGACATGAAGCAGCTCCAGTTTCAGAAATAAAGTCTCCTGCACAGGAGCAATCAAATGCTATTTGTGTGGCTGATCAATATGTAGTAACAATGTCAAAACAGGAACATCAGAAGTCTGAATTGGCATCGATTCAAAGAGGAAGAAGAAGAAGAAGGTGCAGCAGAAGCATATTGAAGCAGATGCAATGCAACTCATTGAGGATCCCATGAAACCTTTGGTCACTTTATCTAATAAATTCAGCTGCTCAAATTTTAAAAAGGTGCAAGAGGAAGGTCTGAAACAAAAGTTTCAATTCGCCAGCCATCGTGTAGAAAGAGTTATCAAGGATAAACTTCAAACGCTGCAATTTGAAACTACTTTGACTGGCAAATTAAAGACCAAGTTGGAGGTTCCAGATTTCATTCCAAGTGAGCCAAACTTGTCACACATGCATTCACCACCTAGATACCCCACCAAATACTATGGAGGAACATATTGGAACAAGCGAAGCAGGTGCTATCTGGATGAAAATTGCAACAAGGTCCGACAAGGAAACAATTGTTAGGCGACTTCCAATGAGAGCAGCCAAACAAAAGCAGGCTACCCCAGCTTCATCAACGAGGTCCAACCGTTCAAAAAAGAAACGATGATTTTTGAATACTTTTTGAACAATATGGATGAAAATGACAAAGAATTACAAATGGAAGATTTTACAAGGTTGAAAAAAAAGGGACAAGATTCAAATGGGTACTACATTTTATTCTACCACTTTACTAGTATTCTCATCTGTAATCTCATCACAGAGTATGTTATGAACTCTATGATGATCATAGAATATTTGGTCCTTTCAAGTTCATATTTTTTACATGCTTGTTAGTAGGCGAGGTTGGCAAGCCTCAATAGGATTAGTACGGTAAGGTTAGCCCGGTTTGTGTAACAATATCGGTGCTATTGTCCCCCTTATTTGTACTTTTCCAAATTATTGTATTTTTCTATTATGTTATTAATAAAAAAACCATCCCTAGGTGCTTGTCTAGCGAATTTCCAAAAAAAAAAAAGAGACCTTGCAAATAGGTTGTCCTAAAATATTGAATGGCAAGAAAAAGCCAGTTGCACCTAGGAAAAGTGGGGGGGGGGGGGG
>MU727789.1:0-11869 GCA_026770625.1 Nicotiana glauca | reverse complement strand
GGGGGGGTAACTTATGAAACAAGTGTAGAAGAATGACTGGGCTGAACATGGAAATTGGAATAAGGGGAACTATTGTATTAAAAGTGCTTAGGGATGTTAGTCACTATACCAACCAAATGAAGCCCTATTGATCTTAGACTGAAAAACTCGATTAGTAGAGTATTACACTAAGGGCAAGCTTATGGTGTATCTGTGTGGCATGTGAATGTTCTTTGCTGAGAGTGAGTGAATTCGTTCTATCTATAGTTCTTTGTTGTTTGAGTTTATGTGTGTGGAACTTCTCTCAAAAATGTGATGTGAGGGCATTTAACTCAGGAAGAAAAAGCAAATCTTCACATCTGTTTAGAGTACATAGAGTAAGCACGAGTGTGGCATGACATTAGAGTCTTCACCTGAGGTGTGGCTGTTGCACTACTTAGGTTGTTATTTCATAATGGCGGGTGTGACAAAAACAGGGTAATGCATCAAACGATTAGGCCTAGAAGTATGATTCAACTTGCTCGAGTACGAGCAAAGATTTAAGTGTGGGGTGTTGATAATAGATAAATTAGACTATAATTAGGCCTTAAAGAACCACATTTTTGTATAGCTTTTACGGTAAAAAGTGATAACAAAATGCTCTAATTAGTATTTTTCATGCTTTGCAGGCTATATCCAATAAAAGAAGTCTGTGGAGTACTTTTGGGATCAATTACGGAGAAAAGGAGGCCAATTATACAATATCCACAAAGTGCACGAATCAAAGGGACAAAACCAGAACTGAATCTGGTCTGCCGCTGTCCAGGCGTAACCGCGGTAGGATCGCGGTAGAACACTGCTGCAGATTCTGAAGGCCACTCTGGTCGCGGTCCTGGCGTAACCGCGGTAGGACCGCGACAAGACGCGTAAACTTCTGGGACCAAAGTGCAAAATACGGGATTTTAAGCCCTAAACTTCAGGGACCAAATGCACGGCATCACCCTTCGTGCTTTCCCTCACATAACTCTCATTTTATGGCACGGAATGACCCTTCATGCAATATTAGTCAAATCAGAGCACGGAATATCCCTTCGTGCATAAACAGTCAAAACATAGCACGGAAGGACCTTTCGTGCAAATATAATAAAAAATAGCACGGAATGACCCTTCGTACAAATATAATCAAAAATAGCGCGGAATGACCCTTCTTGCAAATATAATAAAAAATAGCACGGAGTGACCCTTCGTGCGTTAACACTTTTCCTCACCCAAACAGCAGTCACAACCAAACGGGCGAGAGAAAAATAGACAATAATAAGAAATGTCCCGGCAAGGGAACAACATCATTAGCTTTCACATCCCGGCAAGGGAAAATATTCAGTATATTTAAACCATCCCGGCAAGGGATCAAACACAACTCCTTTCAATACTTTCATCTCTTACTCAGTGATATTATCATTCGAGCCAACGCTCCAAAGTATTAATATTTCATGATTTATCCTCAAACTATTCACATTATGTAGTTATCATTAATTAGCTTAGAAGAGTTCCAAATTATCTCAAAATAAGTACAAATAAGGACCCACGGTCATGCTAGACTCCGGTGTATAGATACTCGTCACCATGCCTATGCACCGCACTCGATAAATTAGCAAATAGCATGTATAACACTCTAATCCTATTCCCTCAAGCCAAAGTTTGATCAAACACTTACCTCAAATGCTCCAAATGTCCACTCAAGCCTCTAGAATAGCTTTACCCCTCGAATTCACTACAAAAACCGCTCGAATCTAGTCACAAATTACTTGAATGTATCAACAAATGCTAATTGAATCAACTTAAATGCATAAAAACGAATTTCCTAAAGTTTTACTCAAAAATTCCGAAAATGCCCCCGGGCTCACGTGGTCAAAACCCGAAGTTCGAACCAAAACACGGTCACTCATTACTCCACGGGTTCATATCTATGATTTGTTTTGAAATCGGACTTCAAATTGAGGTTCAAATCCCCAATTGTAACAAAACTTAGGTTCTACCCAAAATCCCCATTTTTACCTATGAAAAACCTTGATTTTAAGATGAAAACATGATAAATAATCTCCTACATGTTGACTTGTGGGGAACTTATCATGAACCTACCCATGATAACTTCAAATACTTTATTACCTTGGTGGATGATTATAGTAGGTGCACCTGGACACGCTTCTTGAGCTGCAAAAGCAATGCCCAATAGATTATTAAAGCTTTTGTGTCTACGGTTGATACCCAATTTCAAACCAAAACCGAATGTATTAGGTCAGACAATGGCATAGAATTTACTTGCACTGAGTCAATTCATTTCTTTCACTCCAAGGAAATTATTCACCAGAAAACATGCCCCTACACACCTCAAATGAATGGAGTGGTAGAAAGGAAATATAAGTATCTCCTTGAGACTGCCAGGGCACTTTTGTTCCAATTAAAACTACCACTCAAATATTGGGGAGAATGCATATTAATTGCCACCTACATTGTCAACAGACTGCCTACTAGTCATCTCAAAAACAGAACTCCTTTTGAATGTCTGTACAAACGAGTGCCTACTAATTCTCACCTTAGAACTTTTGGTTGTTTGTGTTTCCCTACCACTCCTAAACCTTACAGAACTAAATTTTAACCAAGAACAACACCCCATGTCTTTGTGGTTTACCCCTATGACACAAAAGGGTACAAGGTCCTTAGTCTACTCACCAAGAAAATCTCTGTTTCCAGAGATGTAGTGTTTCATGACAATGTATTTCCCTTTGCCCTTTTCTCTTGAGTCTGCACCTTTTCCTTCTATTTTTTCAATATGTTCCCTTTATTCATGATTTTCCCTCTCATTGTAATAATCATAATAAGTTCACAACCCATCCGTCATCCTCATCTGATTCCTCCATTCCATCATCACCCTGTTCTTCCACTCCCCATCCCATTACTCCTCCGATGGCCACTAGGAAGTTCTCTAGACTCCACAAATTGCCTATTCACCTGAAGGATTATGTATGCTTCCTTCCAAACTTAAAACCTCATGTCTCCACTGATTTCCCTTTGTCTCTTAGTATTTTGTTCTCAAACCATCACCATGTGTCTCTTACCTCATTATTCCTAGATAGTCAGCACTTGTGCAAAATGTTTGTCATGATACTGAGCCTTTTTCTTATGAAGAGGTAGCCTTGCACCCTGCCTGGCAAGAGGCTGTGTCTTTAGAGTTTGGGGCCTTACATGCAAATAACACTTGAGACCTGGTTCCTTTGCCTTCTGGTAAGAAAGCAATAGGTTGTAGAAAGGTCTATAAGGTTAAACACAAGGCTGATAGAAGCATATAGAGGTTCAAAGCCAGGTTAGTTGTAAAGGGTTACACCCAACAGGCTGGGATTGACTATACAGAAACTTATTCCCCTGTTGTAAAAATCATTACAGTTAGAGCACTTATAGCCACTACAGTTAAGAAACACTAGATATCTTCCAGCTTGATGTAAACAATGCTTTCTTCCATGGTGATTTGGAGGAAGAGGTATGCATGCAGTTGCCCCATGGTTTAGTAGTGGACATGCCTGGAGTTATTTGCAAGTTAAGAAAATCTCTATATGGTCTAAAATAGGCTAGTAGACATTGGTATGCAAAATTGGCAGCTGCTCGTTATTCTAAGGGTTATGTTCATTCTTTGCATGATTATTCTCTCTTCTACAAGAAATCACCTCCTTCCACAAATTTTGTTGTTGTATATGTTGATGATATCATTATTACTGGGACTAGTTCTACATATATCACTGGGTTGAAAACCTTTTTACATGACTAATTTAAGATTAAGGACCTAGGCAGGCTTCATTACTTTCTTGGTTTAGAGGTCCTCTGCAAAGAAGATGGGGTTATTATCTCCTAAAGGAAATTTGCATTGGATCTACTGAAGGAGTTTGACTGTCTCCATTGCACCATCTTACTTCTCCTTTTGATCCTAATGTTAAACTGAGAGCTAAAGAGGGAGTTGCTCTTTTAGACCTTACATATTACAGGAAGCTAATCGACAAGCTTAACTTCCTTACCAACACAAGATTGGATATTGCCTTTGGTGTCCAACACTTAAGCCAATTTATGCAGGATACTCGAGAACCCCATTTACATGCTGCATTTCACTTGCTTAGGTACTTTAAGGGTGATCCTACACTTGGAATCTTTCCGTCTAATGATCCTGATTGCATCATTAAGGGTATTATGACTCTGACTGGGATGCTTGCCCAGGTTCCAGGAGGTCAATCAGTGGTTACTTGGTGCTTCTAGGTACCAGTCCTATTAGTTGAATGTCTAAGAAGCAGGAAACCATTTCTCTTTCTTCAAGGTAGTTGGGGAGCTGACTTGGTTATGCAGATTCTTCGAGGAGCTGATTGTTCCCTTTCCTACATCTGTGACTGTGTATTGTGACAGCCAATCAGCTTTACACATTGCTAGAAATCTTGTGTTCCATGAACAGACCAAACACATCGAGGCTGATTGTCACTTTGTGAGGGAAAAACTTCAAGAAGATCTCATTTTCTAACATCACATTGGCACATATAACTAGTTGGCAGACATTATCACCAAGGCTCTCATAGGTATCAAACATTCCACTATGTTGAGCTATGTATAATATATGTTTTCACTTACTGTTAGCTTAGCTGTCAATTAGTTAGTAGTTAGTTTGTAACATGTTGTAAGTGGAGGACCCTACATGTGTATATATATATATACTTGGTCACTGAACTAATATGATTTACATAGTTCATTTTCAAATTGACTTCTCTCTCTTGAAGCTTCTGAGTTCCACCATGGGAACTTAAGCTTGAGCTCGAGGTTTTCTATGTTTTCTTCCACAAAGAGAAAGGTTTTCTGTGCGACATATCAAAATTTAAAAGGGTGTACAATTTTGTAAAGGTCTAAACCTACTATACCCAATCAAAGTTTTAAGATAAATGCGCAAATTTTCATATGGTACTAGTCATTTTCCATTCTCAAAATTTTGATTATACGAAAAGGTGTTCCAAATGTCTCTAATATGACCTTATAATGACATGTAAAAACTTTAAAATATTAAACTCTTAGCTCATTTGTAAAGAAAATAAAAGACAAAATACTCCACCTGTTGAGAAAAATGATCTGAAATAAACGCATAGTTCAATGAGAATTAAGCCCCTTAAAGTTGTCATTACTTTTCACTTGACACTCCATCTTATGTCTGTTCTATTTGAACACTCTAACCATGTTTTGCCCAAAGAGAGTGTGGGATGCTATTGTTATGGGTCGCAAAGAATAAAATAAACGTCAATAGAGAAAAACAAAATAACTCTCTTTCTCTCACCTCTCCATCTTCTCATTCCATCATATCCTATCAATTAACACCTGAGCTTTACCAAGCTTCACCGTAAACACCCAAAACAACTATGTCCAGCAACCCTTTTAAGTCTTTAAATGAGCAGCCCCAACACCACCAAATAACTCGCACAGAGAAGCACAAAAAAATCATGTAAGTTGCACTGATTCTATCTTCCTCGGCCCAAAAATAACAAAAAATTTGCCAAGTTGTCCAAAAATAGCAAGAACAAGAAAGAAAAACTTTGTTACCTCATTCTTCTCTTGAATAGCATTTGGATCTTTTAATAGTAACAAAATTAACATTAAGAAGAAGAAAATTTTGAATAATAACATTATCGACGAAAATTTATTTTTTTCCGGCGTAGTTTCGTTTTTCTTTTCTCGGTGTTAATGAAATTAAACTTTGTGACTTGAATATGAAGAGAAATCAGATTTACATCTCAAAAAAGGGCGAGGCTTTGTTTCTCCCGGCAAATTTTCGTGAATCTAAAAGAAGGAGAAAATCAGATTTGGATCTTTCAGAAAAAAAATATTTGGCCAAAGCTCCAATGTGAAGAAAAAGGAGAAAACGAAGAAAGAAAGGACCAATTTTCTGGAGAAGAGTTGGAAAAAAAGGCTGAAAAGGACCAGTTCTCTGGAGAGGAGCTGGAAAAGAACGGCTGAAAATTGATTTTGCAGGTAAGGAATGGTCATTGGGGAAGATGAGAATGGGTGGATGGGTTCTCATTTTTATGTTTAATTAATTATTTTCTAATTTTTTTTTACATTTATTTAAGTTAAATTCACTTGTCTTGTCTTATTCGTCAGTCTAGCATGTGAATTCTAGCATGTGAATTTCATCTGTACGGACTTAAAATAGAGTGTCAAATAAAAAGTGTAGACAAAATTTAAGGGACTGTCGATATATTCTACCAATGATTAGACATGAGCCTAATTGTTGTTCTTTGAACAGTTCCCGTGCTTTATAGGATAAAGAAGTTCGAACTGGTAAGTACGAGCACGTTTCAATTAAAACTTGGCTAAATTGAAAGAATAGGCAGTAAGGGATTAATAGACCCATGGAATAAAAATCTTTCACTTGATAAGGAGCAAGAAAGCTTTAAATAAACAGCATTAACCTGATAATTTACACACATATTTGACATCGGAAGAAAAGAAAATCACATGATACAACAGCACCAGAAAGGGGGAAAAGGGTACACAGTCTTGAAAAATAGCGGGGGAAGAAACATAAAACGAGGACTCTTCAAGATAATTTAAGATTTGCTCTTGAATGGAATGGCTCTGATGATTATCTGGTGGTAAACTGCAGCGAGAGCAGCTCCAATGAATGGTCCAACCCAGAAGATCCACTGAAAAGAGAACAGCTTAGTTAGGTATAATGCATTTTGAGTGCAAAAGTAACGTCTAAGGCATATGTATATCATTTTCTAAATATTTTACTGAAAGACTTACGTGATCATCCCATGCCTGGTCTTGGTTGAAGATGATAGCAGCTCCAAGGCTCCGGGCGGGGTTGATGCCGGTTCCAGTGATTGGGATGGTGGCCAAATGAACCAAGAACACCGCGAATCCAATAGGAAGAGGCGCCAAAATCTGCCATAACAAAAATTAAGAATACTGTGATTATACTTCTAAGTTAAGATAAGATAAGAGGACATAATTTAAGACTTTGCTTGTATATAAAGTTAATGGTAGGACAAGAGGGGAACTTACAGGAACATGAGAATCTCTAGCATTTCTCTTGGCATCAGTGGCAGAGAAAACAGTGTAGACAAGGACAAAGGTGCCAATAATCTCAGCACCGAGTCCATCACCTTTGGTGTAGCCAGGTTGAACCATGTTGGCCCCACCACCAAGTCTCTGGTATGGACCCACCATAAAACCTTTAACAACACCAGCACCACAGATTGCACCAAGGCACTGCATCACCATGTAGAAGAGAGCCCTTGTTAAAGACAACTTTCTTGCCAAGAACAGACCAAATGTCACTGCTGGGTTTATGTGTCCTCCTGTTAATTTCATGACAAAATATAGAATCAGTTTTAGAGAAAAATATAATCAAACCAAAGCTTGCACAAACCAAATATCAAAAAACAAGAGTACAAACAACTACCTAATATAATCCTCACATAATGAGAAATAATGAGGTACGAGGAGTAATGTGTTCGCACTACCATTTTCTTATTTATTCCTTCAAAAAAAATGACTGTCTTTCTAAATTTGGAAAACAATTTAACTTAGAATTTTCCTTTTTACTCTTGACAAAAAGCTTCTTGGCCACACAGAAATGTTTTGTACCATATGCATCAAAATCTTAATAGTCACATAATTCACAAAAGAAAATTCTTAATTTCTTTATTAAAGTCCTGCCCAATCAAACTATGCATATAAATTGAAACTGGGTAATATATAATTTGAGATTATATTTGGGAATTGTAAAGAAAAACCAAGTTCACATGTTAAAACCAAGCAAGGTAAACTAAAAAAACAAGTGCTTGAACATATTTTGAGCTCCATCTATGGCAAGTGCTAGGAATCCAAAGGAAGGAACAAAAAAAGGATATCTTTATATGGGTATTTTTCAAGATCCATAAACATAGTTGCAAAAGAAGAGATAACAATGAAAATCAGTAACAAAATTAAGGGAGAAAACCCACGACCAAACAAAAAGATCACAACTTTTTAGTACTACAGGTAAAAGAACAGGACTTAGAGAGTAACAAGAGTTGGAGTCGTTTACTAACCTGAGATACCAGCAGTGCAGTAGACAAGAGCAAAGATCATACCACCAAAAGCCCAAGCAACTCCTTGAATACCAACAGAAGAACACAAACTATCTGACCTTTTGAGACCCATAACTGTCAAGATAGTGATGTACAAGAACAAGAAAGTAGCCATGAATTCTGCAATTCCAGCTCTGTAAAAAGACCATGACGACAACTCCCCTGGCTCAAACAAAGGAGCTGGTGGCGGCTCCTTATAATCCTTGTCTGTTTGAGCTGCTGTACCCAAAGGCTGTGTTTCTCTGTACTTGTTTGCTCCTAGCTTAACATCTTCTTCCTTGTTCTCTGCCATTTTTTTTTTCTTCAGTCACTTAACTGAGTTTTCTCTCTCTGTAAATGGAATCCAAAAAAGGAAGTTAGGTACTGAGATAGGATAGGGTTTGTCTTGTTTTATAGTAGTGGAGAAGTCATCATTTACTCCTTAATAAAATAAGTGTGGCCAGAGTTTTCTTTATCTTTCACTAATTGTATTAGTAAATTATTGGGATGGTCTAATCTTTCTAAAACTAATTACTACTATTAATTTCTTTTGATAATCATGATATACGTGTCAATTTGCAGACACTCAATCAATTACTCCATCTATTTCACTTTAGTTAACACATTTCGTTCATGGATAGTCAATTTGACTAAACTTGTTTAAAATTAAAACATAGATATTCAAAGACTACGAGAGTATTCTTTTGATGTGCCATTTCGAAGAACTCGATGGTTTTTTTTAGTGAATTGGGGACCGTTATCGCAACTGATTTCTTTGGAGATGCAGAAACGGTAGATGATGTTTCTCCAAATGAATGTGATTACTTCTTGCTCACGTATTTGGACGCATGCACCTGCTTCTACTCACTTGGAGAAATAGTCTGTTAAACTAAAAGAAATCGTACATTACCTTGTCCATCTAGGAGGGGTCCGACGATGTCCGTTCCCCATTTGATGAAAGTCCAGCGCGAGGTGGCTGAATGAAGTTGCTCGCACGCTTGGTGAATTATGGGGGCATATTTTTGGCATTGCTCGCACCTTTTGACAAAGTTGGTGGCCTCCTTTTTCATCGTGGGCCAATAGTAGCCTGATCGTATGAGGCATCTGACGAGAGCTCGGTTGCCGTTGTGATCCGCAGTGGCCTTCGTGTACTTCTACGAGGACGTGGTTTGGTCTTAAGCACTTTTCTAGGAGACCACCAAACGTTCTTTTGTACATGTCGTTATCGACAATGCTGTACCCAGCTGCCTGCATCCGAAGCTTATTGGCTTTTTTTTTAATCGGGTGGGAGCACTCCGTCCTGTAAGTATGAGATAATATGATTGCGCCGGTCTCAAGTTAGGTTAATATATCGTACCTCAATTTGGTCTATTGATGAATGGAGAAGAGTGACCACGTCCCCCTTTCTGGTTATGCTTGTGGTAGTTTGGCGAGGCCATCCGATTCGATGTTCCGCGCTCGGGGTATTCGGTCGAGCTGGCATTCGTCGAACTCGGGTAGTAGTTTGAAAATTTTGTCTTGGTATTTTTATAGTCGTTGCTCCTTAATTTGCAAAGTCCTTGTGACTTGGTTAACGACGAGTTGCGAGTCACATCGAAGGATGACTCACCCTGCTCCGTACTTGAGTGCCAACTTTAACCCTACAATCACAGCCTCATACTCGACCTCGTTGTTAGTCATGTCAGGGCATCGCATGGATTAACAAACTATTTTGCTTCTTGGGACCTCGAGCACGAGTCCCAATCCAGATCCTGATTCGTTAGAAGCGCCATCGGTATACAAAACCTATTGGTCATTTATTTTGGCGGAAGTATTGTTGGTTTCCCTTTCGACTTCAGACATTATCTTCGAACTGAAGTCGGCAAGAACTTGCGACTTTATCGTTTTTTGCAACTGATAGGTTATATCATGCTCGCTCACCTCTATGGCCCACTTGGCCAATCTGCATGATAATTTGGGTTTATGCAGGATACTCCTTAAATGGAAAGTCGTGACCACCGAGATAGGTGGCATTGGAAATAAGGTCTAAGCTTTCGTGAAGCTATGACGAGGGCCAGAGTTAACTTTTCGAGGTGGGGTAATCTCGTTTCAGCACCGACTAAAGTTTTGCTAATGTAATAGATTGGAGATTGCGTACCTTTGTTCTCTCGTACCTGGATTGCACTTACTGCGACATTGGACACGTCCAGGTAGACAAGAAGGCGCTATCCGGGTTCTGCTTTAGCGAGCAACGGTGGCAAAGACAGGTAGGCCTTTAGTTCTTTTAAGGTGTTGATGCACTCGAAATTCCGTTGCAGCTCGTTATCCTTTTTAAGTACGCTAAAAAATTTGTGGCACCTATCGGAAGATCGCGAGATAAATCTTGACAGGGCGGCTATCCGGTCGGTCAGCTTTTGCACTTGCTTTTTGCTAGTTAGATTTTCTGGGATTCCTTCTATGGCCTTGATTTGGTTGGGATTGACCTTGATGCCTTGTTGTGATACCAAGAAGCCGAGGAATTTTCCATATGTCACACTGAAAGCACATTTTTTGGGGTTTAATTTCATGCCGTACCTTCTGAGTATGTCGAAGGCTTCCCTCAAGTGGTCGAAATAGTCTTCCTTTTTTTTTTACTTGACCAACATGTCGTCTATATATACTTCCATGGTCTTGCCAAGTTGATCTTTGAATATTTTGGTCACCAGCCTCTGGTACGTTACCCCCCGCATTTTTTAACCCGAACGACATCACCCTATAGCAATATGTCCCCTGGTGGTTGATGAAGGTAGTTTTTTCCTGGTCCTCCTCCTCTATGACGATTTGATTATAGCCCGAGGAGGCGTCCAAGAAGCTCCACAGTTCGTGCCCGGCTATAGTGTTGATGAGTTGGTCTATGTGAGGCAGTGAGAATGAGTCTTTTGGGCAAGATTTGTTCATATCTGTGAAATCTACGCACATTCGCCACTTGCCATTTTTCTTTTTCACCATGACCACATTGGTGACCCACTGAGGGTACTTCAACTCTCTGATAGAGCCATTCACTAACACTTTTTTGACTTCCTCGTGAACCGCATCATTTATTGCAGAGCTGAACTTTCGCCTAATCTGCCTTACTAGGGGGTAAAATAGGTCAATGTTCAACATGTAAGTTGCTATCTCTTTGGGGATACCTGTCATATCTACATGGAAAAAAGCAAGTAGGTGTATGTTACTTTTTAAAAATTGGTGAAATTTACCTAGATCTTAGAGCTTATGGCCAATGAAAGCTTTCTTGCTATGGTCGTCGTCATTTAATTGGGCGGGGTCGAGGTCCTCTACGATTGAACCTGCGGTTTTTATGATTTTAGGGTCTCTGATGATGTCTCTCCTTTCATCGTCGTCTGACCCTGACTTTGTTAATTTCTATGCTTCCTCGGCCTTTCCTTTCAATTGTTGGGTGTATGCACAATCTTAGACGATGCAATAACATTTTCGGGTTGTGCGTTGCTCTCACCGTATGTAGAATACTCCCCAGGGGGTGGGAAATTTAATGACTTGGTATAAACTGGAGGGGACTACTTTCATGGTATGTATCCACGGTCGGCCTATGATGGCATTATACGTCGTATCCCTGTCCATGATGTGGAATGTGGCCTCTAAATTGACGTCGCCGGCTAGGGCGGACAGTGTGATTTCTCCAGATGTCCGCTCAACTACATTATTAAAACCTGTTAGCGTGATGTAATTGTCACGACCCAAACCAAAGGGCCGCAACGTGCACCCGGTGCCTAACTCAACCGAGTACCAACATAACATATCTT
>MU727777.1:130476-149207 GCA_026770625.1 Nicotiana glauca | reverse complement strand
GTTTCGGCACAGTTTATATACAGTTCACAAAATATCAAAGCGGTAATAACAACACTTAGCACATTAGGCCCAAACATGTAACAAAATCAGATAATATACAAGCCAAATACAAAAAATATACCAAGCTCGAATTCTAAACCCTGAACCAAAAGTTCTGGGTCTAGTCCCCAACAGAGTTGCCAGAGCTGTCACACCTCCTTTTTATGCTTATCGCACCCCGCGAAGGGATGTAGTAAAGGGATTTTTTTCCAATTAAAGGACAATCGAAACAGGATTTGTTTATTAAGAGATTCAGAGTCGCCACTTGGTAGATTTATGGTGTCCTAAGTCACCGGTTGAATCCCGAATCGAGGAAAGGTTTGACTCTATTTAACATTCCACGAACCAGAAATTCGGATAAGGAATTCTGTTAACCCGGGAGAACGTGTGAGGAAGATGAGAAGGGGGCAGGTGTTTAGGTTTATGGTTTGGTTAGGTAGTGAAATGAAATGAAAATGAGGGGGGTGTTTGGGTTATGGGGCAGACCGGGTCGGGTTGACCCGGTGGGTTTTGGGTTGGACTTGTGAGACTCTTGGGCCAGGTTAATTCAAATTAGAATAAGAGGCCCGATCCGATTTTTCTTTCATATTTTTGCTCTCTTTTCTTTTATTTGTTCCAAAATTAAAACTTAAAGATACTAATTAAATCACAAGACCTAATTGAATAATCAAAAATATCTAATTAACTCCTACTAACAATTATTCCACCAATTAAATACCAATTAAAACAAAATCACACAATTGGACATTAAATGCTAAAAATGCAAAAAATGCATATTTTTGTGACTTTAATTCTTTTAAAAACCAAACATGATTTGATTAATTCTTAATTGTAAAAATTAAATCCTAAAGACGCATGTAACATATATTTTTTTTTTTGTATTTTTATTAATTTAAACAAATAAACATGCACGGACACAGGCAAATAATGACACAAAAATCCACAAAATTTACACATAACACAAAACCATTTTATTTTGAATTTTTGGGAGCAATTCAGGTGAGGCAAAAATCACGTGCTTACAATAACTTCTTCTCCCTCAAGGTTTGAAGCACGGTCCTCAGGTGCTGCTCATGATCTTCCCAACTCCGAAAATACACCAGAATATCATCAATAAAAACAATAACGAATGAGTCAAGATATGGCTTGAATACACTGTGCATTAAATGCATGAAAGTTGTTGGGGCATTGGTCAGCTCAAATGATATAACAAGAAACTCGTAATGACCATACCGAGTCCTGAAGGCAGTCTTCGGGATATCTGGCTCCCGAATCATCAACTGATGGTAACCTGAGCGCAAGTCAATCTTAGAAAACACTTGTGCACCTTGAAGCTGGTCAAACATATCATCAATACGAGGCAAATGATAATGGTTCTTTACTGTAACTTTTTCCAACTGGCGATAATCAATACCCATACGCATAGAACCATCATTCTTCTTCACAAACAAGACAGAATCACCCCACGGTGAAACACTGGGTCGAATAAAACCCTTAGCAAGCAGTTCCTGCAACTTATCCTTTAACTTTTTCAACTCAGGAGGAGCCATACGATACGGAGGAATTGAAATAGGCTGAGTGCCCGGCAACAGATCAATGCCAAAATCAATATCTTTATCGAGAGGCATGCCCAGAAGATCAGTTGGAAACACATTAGGATAATCCCGTACCACTGGAACTAAATCAACAGAAGGGGTATCAACCCTGACATCTCTCACATAAGCTAAATATGCGGCACAACCCTTCTCAACCATACGCTGAGCTTTAAGGAAAGAGATAACTCTACTGGGAGTGTGATCTAAACTACCACTCCACTCAATACACGGAATACCTGGCATAGCCAGCGTCACGGTCTTGGCGTGACAATAAAGAATAGCAAAATGGAGCGACAACCAGTCCATGCCCAAAATAATGTCAAAATCAACCATACCAAGTAACAATAAATCCGCTCTGGTCTCAAAACCATGAATAGTAACCAAACATGACCGATAAACGTGGTCCACAACAAGAGAATCTCCCACAAGGGTAGAAACATAAATGGGGGCACTCAAAGAATCCCGAGGCACACCCAAATGCGGAGCAAAGTAAGAAGACACATAAGAATAAGTAGAGCCCGGATCGAATAGAACTGATGCCTCTCTGTGAAAAACCAGTATAATACCTGTAATGACGAAGTAGGAGGCAACAACCTCAGTACGAGCAGGAATAACATAATATCTGTCCCGGCCCCTCTCTCGAGGGCGACCTCTATCTCCTCGACCTCCGCCCCTAGCCGGCTGGGTAGGTGGGGTAGCAGCTTGAGTTATGATCATGGCCTGAGAACTCTGAGGAGCACGTTGTGGTTGAGCAGTCTGTGAAGATGCACCCCTACTAAGTCTGGGGTAGTCCCTAACCATGTGGCGTGTATCACCACACTCGAAACAAGCTTTGGGAGGACGCGGTGGCTGCGACTGACTAGGGCCAGGTCTCCTGGATTGACCCCTAGAAGTACCCCACGTAGGAGGCGCGCTAGAAACTGGAGGTGCATAGTAAGGCTCCTGAGGTGTAGGAGGAGCTGGAGCACTGCTGGCTGCTGGAAGAGCTGAATGGATAGGGCGACCCGCATAACCTCTACCATAACGACCTACTGATGGGGTACGGGCACCAGAGTAGTGACCAGACTCTCGAGACCTCTTGGCCTCTCTCTCCCCTCGCTCCCTGGCGAGCATACCGTCAATCATACTAGCAATGCTCACTAACTGCTGATAAGGAATGTCCATCTCCAACTCTCGAGCCATGCTAGATCTTATGGGTGGGATAAGACCCTCAATGAACCTGCGAACTCTCTCCCGAACTGTAGCAACCAAAGCCAGTGCATGCCTGGCCAACCTGGTATAACAGATAGCATACTCTGAAACGGTCATAGCACCCTGGCGCAAATACTCAAACTCTACGTACCATGCATCCCTGAGACTCTAGGGAACAAACTCTCTCATAAACATATCCGAGAACTAGGACCAAGTCAGTGAAGCAGCCTCGACTGGACTGTCTATCTCATAAGTGTGCCACCAATCATAGGCGGCTCCCCAAAGCTGAAAAGCAGTGAAAGAAACCCCGCTGGACTCCACTATGCCCATAGTGCGAAGAATACAGTGACACTCCTATAGAAATCCCAAGGTATCGTCTGATGCTAATCTACTGAACACTGGGGTATCATACTTCTTGAACCTCTCAAGTCTCTGCTGCTCGTCCTTTGAAGCAGCTGACCCATCCTCGGGCTAAACTGGCATTATAGGCGGTGCAAGAATAATCTCGGGAGCCTGCTCAACCTACACTCGCTGCTTAGGAGTGTGAACGGCAGGAGTCTGTTCTCCTCCCCCGGCCTGGGATATGGCTGCAGCAAGGGGAAGCAACCTTGTCTGAGCCAAGGTGGTATACATACTCATGAACTGAGCAGAAGTCTCCTGGAGAGTTAGAGTAGTGGTGGCAGTAGTAGGCATGCCAGGTGACTGGGCTCCGGCTAGATCTGCTGGTGGTACCTCGGCGGCAGCTCGCGCAGGTGCTCTGGCTGCACAAGGTGCGCGTCCTCGACCTCTCCCTTGGCCTCGACCTCTGACGGCTGCAGGAGGGTGCGCGGGTGCCTGATCATCTCGAGTAGCACGTGTCCTCACCATCTGTGAGAGAATACAAGACATAAGTTTAGAATTGATGTCAAAAATATCGCATGATAAGGAATTCAAATGAAATGAAGATTTTTCCTAAACAGTTACATAGCCTCTCGTAGATAGGTACAGACGTCTTCGCACCGATCAACGAGACTATAATAAATTGGCATGTGTTCCGTGACTCCTATGAACCTAGAGCTCTGATACCAACTTGTCACGACCCTAGTTCACCCTCCATGAACATGTCGTGATGGCACCTAGTCGTTATAACTAGGTAAGCCTAACAATGCGGAAACAACAACCTAACTTGAGGAATAATTAATTAAAACTGAACATATTAAAATAATAACTGCATATAAGGTTGCTCGACCTATACAACTCAAAAAAAATGCGAAAGTCTACAACTCAATCTCAAAACCCGGAAACTCACGAGAAACACATGCTAAAAGAAATATTGTAAATGCTCTAATCTCCAGAATGTCTACATCAAAAGTATGATAGAATCTAAACACTACAGATAGAATAAGGAAGGAGACTCTTCGGTATACGGACGCTACAGATATACCTCGAAGTCTCCGCTAGATCTCTCCGCCTTGATGATATTATGCCTGGGTGGAGGAACCTAGATCTGCACATGAAAAATATGCGCAGAAGGGGCATGAGTACACCATAACGGTACTCAGTAAGTGCCAAGACTAACCTTGGTTGGGTAGTGACAAGGAAGGTGAGGGCCCTACTGAGGTAAAAATATAATAATAAATTAACAATATGAAAGAAATGGCAGTAATAATGAGCACAGTAGTGAGATAAGACAGGTCAACAAGGCAGTAACAATTACACAGTGAACAAAGTAAACACGGAATGTGTACAACTCAATACCAGTGATAACAATGAGGATCTCCCAGGATACTGTCCTGTAGTCCTTTTTCTCATCTGTCTAGAGGATCTCCCGGGATACCTTCCCGTAGTCCAACCATCAATATGCAGGAGGGTCTATCGGGAATCTAACCCGTAGTCCCAAAGTAAAAGTGCAAGGGGGATCTATTGTGAATCTAACCCGCAGTCCCAAAGTAAAAGTGCAGGGGGATCTACTAGGAATCTAACATGTAATCCCAAAGTAAATAAACAAGGGGGAGCTACCGGAATCCCACATCCATAGTCCCAATATAAATGCGCAATCACAACCAACAGATACACATAAATGAAGTACAAAAGACAAGCAACATGTAGTACTGGCCTAGCATGTTTCACGTAGTACAATCAAGGCAACTTAAGCAATTAGGCAAGTTAAATCAACTAAATATGCTTTCCTAATCTAGCACAGGTTAAAATTGCAAGTAGAATAAAGCAAATATGAAAGAAACTCAATCTCAATATCTTAAGTAAAAATCGGATTTTCAACAATTGGCTCAAGTACGCACTCGTCACCTCGCGTACAAGGCACTCAAAATACCAAATAACAAATCCTAAGGGGAAAGGTCCCCCACACAAGGTTAGACAAGCCACTTACCTCGAACCAGTACAGAAATCAACCAGAAACCATGCCTTTGCCACGAGTATCCGACTCCAAATGGCCCAAATCTATTCAATTCAATTACACATCGTAAATAACATCTCAAGCAAATGATTCTACTATTAAATTCAAAGACAAGACGCAAAATTAGGTAGAATGACCAAAATGCCCTTTAGGATAATATATCGTAATCGAATAATTTTTACATTTTCTGAACCCTCATACTCTTACGAGTCTAACCATATCAAAATCTCCAAAATCGGATACCGAAAACTCGCTCAAAACTCAAAATTTTGGCCTAAGAAGTTTCTTCCAATTTTGATCCTCAAATTCAAATTTAAAAGATGGATTAACTATATAATGATGAAATATAACTAGAAAGGATTAAATAAATGTTACACAATAATCTCCTCTTCAAAACCCTCTCAAAATCGCCCTTCCCCGGGCTTAATCTAGCTTTTGAAAACTAACCCTCGAAATTCCTATATCTGAATAGGGATTTCCGCTTCTGCGGACAAGAGACCGCTTCTGCGGTCTCACTTATGCAGAAAATGAGTCGCTTATGCGGCTCTTTCCATTTATCCAATTTTCTCTTCTGTGGAAATAAAGTCGCTTCTGCGGTTTTCCTAAAAATGCCCCAAACCACTTCTGCGGTAATTCCTCGCAGATGCGGGTCCGCTTCTGTGGAGCACACACCGCACCTGCGAAAATTGAAGGCCTTGATCAATCTCGCTTCTGTGGTCCTCTATGCCGCATCTGCGATACCGCATCTGCGGTTCCCAAGCCGCAGATGTGGAAATACCAGAAGATGCAAAAATCTGCTATCTCCCAACTTCCAAAATTCTTCCGTCAACCATCCGAAATCATCCCCAGGCCCCCGGGACCTCAACCAAAAGCATCAATAATACCTAATACCTCATTCAAACTTGTAACAATCCTTAAACCACCTAAAACAACGCCGGAAACTCGAATTAAACAAGGATTTGAGCCTAAGAACTTCAAATTTTATCAAAATACACTTTCGATCAAAAACCTAACCAAAACACGTCCGAATGACCTGAAATTTTGCACACACATCTCAAATGACATGAGGAGCTACTGCATTTTCCTGAATTGCAATCCGACCCTTGGATCAAAAACTCACTATCGGACCAGAAACTTTAAAAATTAAAACTTCGGTATTTCAAGCCTAAATGAGCTACGGAATTCCAAAGTACATTCTGAACACGCTTCCCGAAATCACCTAACGGAGCTAACGAAACCATCGGATTTCCATTCCAAGGTTTTCTTCACTCTGTTCCAACTACGAACCACTTTTCAACACTTAAGCTCTCATTTAGGGACTAAGTGTCCCAAAACTCTTCGAAACCCAACACCGAACGTCCCGGCAAACCAAAATAGCAGAAATGAACTTAGGGGAAGCGGTTAATAGGGGATCGAGGTGTTAATTCTTAAGACGACCGATCGGGTCGTCACAAGAACCCACTCTCCAACCATGTAGGAAACATCACGAACCTTCCGGTCCGCGTAACTCTTCTGTATGGACTGGGTTGTACGGAGTCTATCCTGAATCACCTTGATTCTCTCCAAAGTATCCTGAACCAAATATGTGCCCAATATTCTAGCCTCACCCGGCTCGAACCAACCCACCAGAGATCTACATCGCCTACCATATAAGGCCTCGTACGGTGCCATATGAATGCTGTACTGATAGTTGTTATTGTATGCAAACTCCGCCAATGGTAAGAACTGATCCCAAGAACCTCCAAACTCAATCACGCACGCACGGAGCATATCCTCAAGAATATGAATAGTACGCTTAGACTGCTCGTCCGTCTGAGGGTGAAATGTTGTGCTCAACTCCACCCGAGTACCCAACTCCTGCTGTACGGCTCACCAGAACCGCTATGTGAACTGAGTATCTCTGTCTGAAATAATGGAAACTGGAATACCATGTATACGGACAATATCCTGGACATAAATCTCTGCCACCGCTCCGAGGAATAGGTAGTACACTCAGGGATAAAATGTGCAGACTTGGTCAACCGATCCACAATAACCCAAATGACATCGAACTTATTCAAAGTCTGTGGGAGTCCAAATACGAAGTCCATGGTGATCCGCTCCCACTTCCACTCCGGAATCTCAATCTGCTGAAGCAATCCACCCGGTCTCCGATGCTCGTACTTCACCTGCTGACAATTAAGGCAACGAGATACAAACCCAACTATATCCTTCTTCATCCTCTTCCACTAGTAGTGCTACCTCAAATCCTAATACATCTTTGCGGCACCCGGATGAATGGAATACCGCAAACTATGGGCCTCCTCTAAAATTAGCTCCCGAAGCCCATCAACATTGGGTACACAGACCCGACCATGCATCCTCAATACTCCATCCTCGCCGATGGTCACATCTCTGACATCATCATGTTGAACGTTATCCTTGAGGACAAGCAAATGAGGGTCATCATACTGCCGCTCCCTGATACGATCAAATAAGGAAGACCGATAGACCACACAAGCTAGAACCCGGCTGGGCTCCGAAAGATCCTATCTCACAAATTGGCTGGCTAGGGCCTGAACATCCATTTCCATATGCCTCTATGCTGCTGGTAAATAAGACAAACTCCCCAAACTCTCTGCCCGGTGGCTCAAAGCATCAGCCACCACATTGGCCTTGCCCGGGTGATACAAGATAGTGATGTCATAATCCTTCAGCAGCTCAAGCCATCTCCTCTGATGCAAATTAAGGTCCTTCTACTGGAACAAATATTGAAAACTCCGGTGATAAGTATATATCTCACAAGGCACACCGTATAGGTAATGACGCCAGATTTTCAAGGCATGAACCATGGCAGCTAACTCAAGATCATGGACAAGATAATTATTCTCATGTATCTTCAATTGTCTGGAAACGTAGGCAATCATCCTACCGTCCTGCATCAATACCGCTCCAAGTCCAACTTTCGAGGCATCACAATAGACAGTATAAGACCCCAAACTGGTATACAATATCAAAACCAGGGCTACAGTTAGGGCTGCCTTGAGCTTCTGAAAGTTAATCTCACACTCGTCCGTCTACTGGAATAGAGCACCCTTCTGGGTCAGTCTGGTCATATGTGTTGTAATAGATGAAAACCCCTGAACAAATCGACGGTAATAACCCGACAAGCCAAGAAAACTACGAATCTCTATAGCTGAGGATGGTCTGGGCCAACTCTGCACGGCCTCCACTTTCTTCGGATCCACCTGAATACCCTCTCTCGAGAAAACATGACCCAAGAATGCCACAGAATCTAACCAAAACTCACATTTTGAGAACTTAGCATACAACTTCTTCTCTCTCAAGGTCTGGAGCACTGTCCTCAAGTGTTGCTCATGTTCTCCCCAACTCCGAGAATACACTAAGATGTCATCAATAAAAACGATTACGAACGAATTAAGATATGGCCGAAAAATACTGTGGATTAGATGCATGAAGGCTGTTGGGGCATTAGTCAGCCCAAATGACATAACAAGGAACTCGTAATGACCATACTGAGTCCTGAAGGCACTCTTCGGGATATCTGGCTCCCGAAACTTCAACTGATGGTACCTTGAGCGCAAATCAATCTTAGAAAACACTTGTGCACCCTAAAATTGTTCAAACAGATCATCAATACGAGGCAAAGGATAATGGTTCTTTACTGTCACCTTATTCAACTGGCGGTAATCAATACACATATGCATAGAACCATAATTCTTCTTCACAAATAACACAGGATCACCCCAAGGCGATACACTGGGCCGAATAAAACCCTTATCAAGTAATTCCTGCAATTGCTCCTTAAACTCCTTCAAGTCAGGAGGAGCCATACGGTACAGAGGGATAGAAATGGGCTGAGTGCCCGGCAATTGATCAATGCCAAAATCAATGTCCTTATCAGGTGGCATGCCCAGAAGATCAGCTGGAAACACATCAGGGAAATCCTGTACTACTAGGACTGAATCAACAGAAGGAGTATCCATACTGGCATCTCTAACATAAGCTAAGTACGCATCACAACCCTTCTCAACCATACGCTGAGCCTTAAGGAAGAAATAACTCTACTAGGAGTGTGACCTAAGGCACCCCTCCACTCAATACGCGGTACACCTGGCATGACCAGTGTTACGGTTATGATGTGACAATCAAGAATAGCATGATGGGGAGACAACCAGTCCATGCCCAAAATAATATCAAAATCAACCATACTGAGCAATAATTAGTCAGCTCTGGTCTCAAAACCACCAAGAATAACCAAACATGACCGGTAAACACGGTCCACAATAAGAGAATCTCCCACATGAGTAGAAACTTAAACTAGGGAACTTAAATAATCCCGAGGTACACCCAAATGCGGAGTAAAATAAGAAGACACATAAGAGTAAGTGGAGCCTGGATCGAATAGAACCGATGCATCTCTGTGACAGACCAAGATGGTACCTGTGACGACAGAATCGAAGGCGGCAGCCTCAGTATGGCCTGAAAGAGCATAATATCTAGCATGGCCTCCCCCTCGAGGGCAACCTCTACCTCCCCGGCCTCCACCCATGGCTGGCTGGGCCGGTGGAGTAGCAACTGGTACTGGAATCATAGCCTGAGAGCTCTGAGGGGCCTACTGTGGCTGAGGAGTCTATGGAGGTGAGTCTGGGGCAATCCCTCACCATATGGGGTGTGTCACCACACTCGAAACAAGCTCTGGGAGGACGTGGCAGCTTTGACTAGATCGGGCTAGGTCTGCTGGACTGATCACTGGAAGCACCCCGTGCAAGAGGCGCACTAGAGACTAGAGGTGCATAATAAGGCTCCTAAGGCCTAGGTGGAGCTGGAATACCACCGGCTATTGGAAGAGATGAATGAATGGGGAGGCCTCTTTTAACCCTACCATGACGACCTGTAGCTGGGGCATGGGCACTAGAATAATGGCCCGACTCTTGAGACCTCTTGGCCTCCCTCTCCTCTCTATCCCTAGCATGCATACCCTCAGTCCTCATAGCAATGCTCACCACCTGCTGATAAGATATATCCATCTCTATCTCATGAGTTATGCTATATCTGATGCTGGGAATAAGCCCATCAATGAACCGGCGAACCTTCTCGCAAACTGTATAAACTAAGGTTGGTGCATGTCTAGCCAAGTCAATGTAACCGACAGCATACTCCAAGATAGTCATAGTACCCTGGCGCAAATTCTCAAACTCTGCGCGCCAGGCATCCCTAAGACTTTGGGCAACATACTCCCTCATGAACATCTCTGAAAACTGAGACCAAGTCAGGGAAGCTACCTCATCCGGACTATCTAACTTATAAGCACGCCACCACTGATAGACAGCTCCTCGAAGCTAGAAAATGGTGAAGGAAACCCCACTCAATCCTGATATGCCCATAGTGCGAAGAATACGGTAGCACTCCTCCAGAATCCCAAGGCATCCTCTGATGCTAACCCACTGAATACAAGAGAATCATTTTTCCTGAACCTCTCAAGTCTTCGCTGCTCATACTCTAAAACATTGCCCTATCCTCGGGCTAAACTGGTACTGCAGGTGGCGCAGGTATAACCTCTGGGACCTACTCAACATGCACTCGCTGCTTAGGAGTGCGGGCGGTAGGAGTCTGTACTCCTCCCTCGGCTTGGGATGTGGCTGCAATAAGGGGAAGCAACCCTGCCTGAGCCAAAGTGGTGTACATTCTCATAAACTGTGCCAAAGTCTCTTGGAGTGCTGGAGTAGTAGTGGTAGACATATCAGGCATCTGGACTCCGGCTGGTAATGCTATCGGTAAATCGGCGGCAACTCGCATGGGTGTTCTGGATGTACCACGAGCGTGTCCTTGACCTCTACCCCGGCCCTAGCCTCTGACGGCTGCCGTAGGGGGCGTGGATGCCTGATCCTCTCGGATAACGCGTGTCCTCACCATCTGTGAGAGAATAGAAAGACAGAAGTTTAGTTGTGATGTCAAAAATCTCGCACGATAAGGAAATCAAATGAAGTGAAATTTTCCTAACAGTTACATAGCCCCTCGTAGATAAGTACAGACGTCTCCATACCGATCAGTGAGACTCTAATAAACTGGCATGTGTTACATGACTCCTATGAACCTATCTGATACCAACTTGTCATGACCCCAATTCGCCCTCCGTGAACTGTCGTAATGGCACCTAGTCCCTACGACTAGGTAAGCCTAACAAGTGCGGAAAAACAATCGAAACCTTGCGGAAATTATAACTTAAAACCAAGATTTAACAAAATGGAAACGAAATGTAAAATGCCACTAGGCACATACATCACAATATCTCAAACTTTTACAATACTATCCAAAAACCCGGAAACTCACAGAAACACAAGCTGAGAGAATTATAGTAAAAATGCTCTAACTCTAGAATGTCTACACCAACAATATGATAGAAGGGCTAATACTACAAGATAGAATAAAGATGGGGACTCTTCGATCTGCGGAGGCGGTAGATGTACCTCGAAGTCTCCAAAGCTCTCCCTACCTCAAGGATGGTAAGCCTGTGCAGCGGTACCTGGATCTGCACATGAAAAATATGCACAGAAAGGGCATAAGTACACCACAATGGTACTCCGTAAGTGTCAAGCCTAACCTCGGTTGGGTAGTGACGAGGAAGGTCAAGGCCCTACTGAGGTTAAATAAGATACATGTTTAAGAGTGTGAAATGACAATGTAATTAAATAACATAAGATATAAAGGACAACAACAACTATTACAAAGGCAAGTAAAACACAGTAAAAGATATAACTCAGTTCTGAAATAACAACCGGGGGTCTCCCAAGATACCGTCTTGTAGCCCCCAAATATAAATACCATGTCTAGAGGATCTCCCGGGTGCAGTCCCGTAGTCCAAATCATAAATGTGCAGGGGGATCTCTCAGAATATAATTCCGAAGTCCCAAAGTAAACATATAGGGGAGATCCCGGGATACCGTCCCGTAGTCCCAAAATAAAGTGCAGGGGAATCTCCCGGAATACCGTTCTGTACTCCCAAAGTAAATACACAACAACAACAACAACAACAAGAATTCCATCCAATCAATTTCATATCAAAGTGAAGCAGGTAATCCTAACCTAGCATGATTCACGTAGTACAATTAAGGCAGTTAAGACAGATAGAGAAATTTAGTCAAGTAGATAGGTTTCTCTAAGCTACAGCAGGTTTAATAATCAAATAGTGTAATCAAGGAAATGAGTAACACAATTCAAGGCTATTTTTAAAGAAAAAACGGATTTCCAACAATTAGCACAAGTACGCGCTCGTCAACTCACGTACGATGCATTTCAATTACTACAATATCAACCATAAGGGGAAAAGTCCCCCCGCTGCAAGGTTAGACAAGTCATTTACCTCGAACCGGTTCAAAATCAACCAGAAACCACTCTCTTGTCACGAGTATCCGACTCCAAATGGCCCAAATCTATTCAATCCATTTTATAATGTAAATAATACTTCAAGAAGCTGAATCCACAATTAAATTCTAAGCTAATATGCGAAATTATGTATAATGACCAAAATTCCCCTCGGGCCCACATCTCGGAATCGGGTGAAATTTACCTTTTCAGAATCCTCACACTCACACGAGTCTATTCATATAAGAATCTCTCAAACCGGAGGTAAAAAACCCAAGCAAAACCCAATAATTTGGCCTATGAAGTTTATCAAAATTTTCCAACAAATTCGAAATTTAAGGGCTAGATTCAAGTTAGGATCCATGGAGATTGATCTAAGTTGGGTAGAGATCACTTACCCAAGTTGCCCAGGTGCAAAAGCCTTCAAAAATCGCCCCTCCCGAGCTCCCAAATTCGAAAATTTTAAAAATAAGCTTAAACCCTCGATTTGGGATTTTTTATAGTCTGCCCAGGTATTTTTTCACTGCGATCGCGAGAAATGGGACGCGATCACGAAGAGGAAAAAATGAAAGGCTCCTGGTTTGGCCTATGCGAACACGACTAGCTACACGTAATCGTGAAAGAGGGAGAAATGGGCTTATGCGATCACGGTTGAAGACACGTGAACGCGAAGAAGGAATTGGGCTACGGAGCCACCGACTCAGTTTCTACTATGCTAACGTGAAGGGACCACTGCGAATGCGAAATAGGAAAGGACAGTGCTATGCGATCACGAGCCAAGTCACGCGATCACGAAGAAGAAATTTGGCCCTCTCCGAAATTACACTACGTGAACGCGAAAAGAAGGATGCGATCGCATAGAAGGATGCCAGATACCAGTAGTTCAGCAATTCAACAAGTCCCAAAAATGACATGTTGAGCATCCAAAACACACCCGAGGCCCCCGGGACCTCAACCAAAAGCACCAACATAACCTAAAACATCGTTCAAACTTGTTCCAACCTTTGGAAAGCTACAAACAACACCAAAACACCTAATTTTCATCGGATTCAACCTTAAGAATTTCAAAAACTGTAAAAAAACACTTTCGATCAAAAAGTCTATCAAACCTAATCCGAATGACCTAAAATTTTGCACACACGTCCCAAAATGACATAACGAAACTACTGCAACTCTTAGAATTCCATTCCGACCCTTGGATCAAAATCTCACTATCGAACCGGGAACTTCCAAAATTCAACCTTTGGCATTTCAAGTCTAAATTAGATACAAACCTCCAAAACACAATCTGACCGTGCCCCTAAACCCAAAATCACCTAACAGATTTCCATTCTGAGGTCGTCTTCACACTGTTCCGACTACGGTCAACTTTCCAACACTTAAGCTCTCACTTAGGTACTAAGTATCCCAAAACTCTTCGAGACTCAAAACTGAATATCCTGGCAAATCAAAATAGCATAAATAAGCTTGGGGGTAGAAGTTAATAGGGGATCGGGGTGTAAATTCCAAAAACGACCGGCCGGTCGTTACACTTCAAATTCAAAGTTAAGGACCAAGTGTCCTTAACTTTTGAACTTGTAAGTCAAAGTTCAGGAGCATATGTCCTTAACTTTTGAACTTGAAACTGAAACTTCAGGACCAAGTGTCCTTAACTTTTGAACTTGAAACTCAAACTTGAGGACCAAGTGTCCTTAACTTAAAGTTCCAAGTACAAAAAATAAGGATACTTGGAACTTTAAGTTAAGGACCAAGCGTCCTTAACTTTTGAACTTGTAAGTCAAAGTTCAGGAGCATATGTCCTTAACTTTTGAACTTGTAACTGAAACTTCAGGACCAAGTGTCCTTAACTTTTGAACGTGTAAGTCAAAGTTCAGGAGCATATGTCCTTAACTTTTGAACTTGTAACTGAAACTTCAGGACCAAGTGTCCTTAACTTTTGAACGTGTAAGTCAAAGTTCAGGAGCATATGTCCTTAACTTTTGAACTTGAAACTGAAACTTCAGGACCAAGTGTCCTTAACTTTTGAACTTGAAACTCAAACTTGAGGACCAAGTGTCATTAACTTTTGAACTTGAAAGTCTAGGTTCAGGACCATGTGTCCTCAACTTTAGATCTTGGAACTCAATCTTCAGGACCAAGTATCCTTATTTTTTGTACTTGGAACTTTAAGTTAAGGACCAAGCGTCCTTAACTTTTGAACTTGTAAGTCAAGTCCTTAACTTTTGAACTTTGAAGTCAAACTTAAGGATTGTCTGTCCTTAACTTTTGAACTTGTAAATCAAAGTTAAGGATTGCATGTCCTTATCTTTTGAACTTTGAACTCAAACTTAAGGATTGTCTGTCCTTAACTTTTGAACATGTAAGTCAAATTTAAGGACTGCCTATCCTTAACTTTTTAACTTGGAACTCAAATTTACGGATTGCCTGTCCTTTAACTTTTGAAACTTTAAGTCAAAGTTAAGGACTGCATGTCCTTAACTTTTGATCCTGTAAGTCAAAGTTAAGGCCTGCATGTCCTTAACTTTTGAACCTATAAGTCAAAGTTAAGGATTGCACGTCCTTAACTTTTGAACTTTGAACTCAAAAGAAACAAAAAGAACGTAAGCAGAAAGAAATTTTGAAAATTCAGACATCTACTCAAATAAGAATAATTGAAATGAATCCAATTTATAGCAAAAACTTAAAAGAGTCGATAAACATAAGTGGATATATCTACTATTGTCTATGTTTCCTTGAAAATGGATGGACTGTCGGAGAATATATACAAGTTGTTCTATTATGACCAATTCTTCTGCAATGACCGCATTTGAATGTTATTTTTGATGACTCGGTAGCTGGAATATGCCTTTTCTTCTGCCTTCTACCTAGTTGTACTTTGAAATCTGGAGGTTTAACAATTTGTGACTTAACACTCTCTGGTACAATCCAAGAATCAGTATTTCCTACAGGATGTATTTGTCTTTCATATGTTTTCGGCCAAGATTCCTTTAAGTACCAGTGCGAGCAAAAATTGCTTGATGGTTCTCTTCTCGATAGATGCAATTGCATGTATGCATGGAAATTCATCAAATTGAAACAGAAAACAATCACATGTTCTTTTGTTTAAGTTCACCAAGAAAGTTATTCTTTCTTCTTCAATTCTAGAATGCCATGAATCAAAAGGGAAGACCTTCAATGTTGAAAAATTATAAGTTAGTACATTATGTTAAATTATATTAAAATAATAATCTAAACATAGAACATAATACTTACATTCAAAGTAATGCTAAATCTATCTTTTTTCTTCAATTCCTCTTCTACCCAACAAGAAACATCATAAAAAGTTCCTTCTGCTTCATTTCTTCTTTCATAAAACCAACTTTATAACTTCACTTGAATGAAATTCATCATTCTTAATATAGGCAGCTCCCTTGCTTCTAATAGAACAGGATTCATTGACTCAACTATGTTTATTATGAGCATATCATATCTTCGTCGTGGACTATAAAAACGTGTCCACCTTTCTGGTGGTTTTTCCATCAAGTAATCATAAGTCATCTTATCTACTTTTTCTATATCTGACATGTAAAGATCAAATTCTTTGTGCTTGTATACTCTTGCAGCACTTTGAAAAAGTGTTATGACCTCACTTTTCACTTTCCTTCGCTTTAGGTTCTGCTCCAAATGATAGATACAAATTCCATGGTGGCTTTCAGGATATACCTTTGCGATGGCATATGCAATAGCTTGATGCATGTCTGATAAAAAAATTAAATTCTCACGGCTCCCAATTGCATTGCGAAGCTCACTAAAGTACCACTCATAGGAATTGTTATTTTCAGATTCTGCTATTCCAAAGGCTAGTGGGAAATTTTTGTTATTTGCATCCTTTGAAATTGAAATCCTTAAAACACCACAAAATTTTGACTTCAAAAAAGTTTCATCAACAGCAATCACTGGTCTACAATGATTCCAACCAGATATTGATGATCAATATGCATAAAATATATAAAGAAACCTGAAAATACAGTATAAAACAAGGTTAACAGAAATTAAGGACAGGCAATCCTTAACTTAGACTAACAAGGTCAAAAATTAAGGATAGGTAATCCTGAACTTCAGGTTACAAGGCCAAAATTTAAGGACAAGTAGTCCAGAAGTTAGACTAACAAGGTCAAAAGTTAAAGACATACAGTCCTTAACTTAGAGTTACAAGTTATAAAGTTAAGGATATGCAGTCTTGAACTTCAGGTTACAAGCTCAAAAGTTAAGGACAGGTAGTCCTGGATTTAGACTAACAAGTTCAAAAGTTAAGGACATGTAGTCCTTAACTTAGAGTGACAAGTTATAAAGTTAAGGACATGAAATCCTTAACTTAGGTTTACAAGCTAAAAAGTTAAGGACATGGAGTCCTTAACTTAGACTAACAAGGTCAAAAGTTAAGGTCACCATGTCCTTAATTTTATAACTTGCAATTCTAAGTTAAGGACCAAGTGTCCTTAATGCTTTGACCGCACACATGAAAGTTAAGGACAACACGTCCTTAACTTTTTAACTGGTTAAAGACATCATGTCCTAAAGTTTATCACAGACTAATAAACTATTTTTTGATTGTTTACCTGTTGTTGTTGTCTATCTTTATGTTAGTATATGTTCCCGGGTTTTTACTTCTCATGATATACAAGTATGAAGACAATAATTCATAATTCTCTTCAGGAGTTCCTCTTATTAAAGCGGAAGCACATTGAATAGCACGCCACACCTTGTGATACCTAATCTCTAGTCCATGCAATTTTTGCATTTCTGCCATGACAAAAGCTGGTGTAACTTCATACCTTAGGTCTCGAATATTGTGGATAATAAAATCACTAACAACTTTGAAGTTGCATGCCTTTGATCAGCTTTCATAGTGTTAACAGAGAAGTCATGATTTTTCTCATTCTTTACTATCTTGAACAGTGTTGAATCTTTAATTCTGAAAGCACGCACACACCACCCACACATGTTATCATTGCATTTCAACAACCTTGAATTCAAAATTTCCTATAATTACTATATTCGAAAATTAGTTAATTATACTCTTCTTTTTGTTAAATATTTATCCCAATTTTATTTCATCATATGAAGCATTTTTTCTTAATATCGTAGTTGGGGATTCTTTTTGTTTAAAATTTGACCTTCGTCTAGATAGTTGAGTAGAGTTTTTTTAGCAACTTCTTTGATTACCGGTGCACTCCCTAAGACTTGAATACCCAAAACTTGTTTGTTGTCAATCTCTATAATGCTTTGTCCTTTGTCACGCCCCAAAATCCAAAGAGCGCAACCGGCACTCAACCGGGTAAACCCGACTGAGCAAGCCTGTTAGGTTTCATACTACCCAAATTCGTCTTTGAATAAAGAGGAAATATACACCATTAATCAAATTCTACAAACATGTCATTAACGATTTCCATTTCATTTTCATTAGCAACTTCATTCATAATTTTGAAGATATTACAAGTTTTATACATCTTTACCAAACATCAATATTTCTATTTTAATTCCAATAACCGACACTACCCACAATCTGTCTACGGAGCCTCTAAATACAACTGAAGAGTAATATGAAAATGCTGGCAACAAGGTTCTGGATATACCTCAAAATACAAAGTACATGATAAACAACGATACAGGACCCCGAAATGAAGTGGGGCTCACCAAGTCCGCTGAAAAGAAGATGCATCACTAGCTGCGACCAACACCGCCTACTATGGAACCACCTATATCCATTTAAAGATGTAGCACCCCCGGCAAAAGGGACGTTAGTGCCATCGAATAGCACTAGTATGTATAACTAAACATCATCTTAATAGAAAGAACTATCATACAAGAACAAATAAATCATAAAGATTCAACAAAAGCTTTAAACAATAACCACATCATCAAATAAAAAGAATCACATGGCTTTCACATAATTTTCATACCAATAGGTTGGGACATTTCAAAAAAATTCATCATCATTCACAATAATTCACAATGCCACAGTTCAAAATACCATTGTTCACAATATGCACATCACAACCAACTCCCGATTTCAACCACAATTTCTGTGCCAATATATATATATATATATATATATATATATATATATATATATATATATATATATATATATATATACACACACA